>JANQDE010000245.1:0-82371 GCA_037157785.1 Cephalotes varians | reverse complement strand
GAGAGAGAGAGAGAGAGAGAGAGAGAGAGAGAGAGAGAGAGAGAGAGAGACTTTTTTATTTTGCTGCTGTGTGTACATACATACATATATGTATGTGCGTGCGTGCGTGCGTGTGTGCATGTGTATTCAACCTTGGCTAAAAGTATTAGGCACCTATATTTTTTTTATTTATCTAGAATTCTTTTATCCATATTATTTCCTATTAGTTATCGGCATTACAATATGAAACAAAGAATAATGTACAATAAATTCCATAAATCAATTTTTGAGCTAAAACGTTAAATAATAATTAATAAGATGCCTAATATTTTTGGTTAAAGCCACACACACATACACACACGCGTACACGCGCACGCGCACGCACGCACGCACGCACGCACGCACGCACACACGCACACACACGTATGTAGTTAAATAATTAATTAATGTGTAAAAACTAAATTAGTTATTTATAATAAAGGAAGAATAATATTTTAGATTTAACGGATAGTTTAATAGCTTCTCAAGCGTTCGTATTTTTCTTTGCTGGCTTTGAAACTTCGTCGTCGACTATTAGCCATGCGCTCTACGAGTTAGCGTTAAATCAAAAAATACAAGACAGTTTACGTGAAGAAATTGATGAAGTCTATGCAAAACATGATGGAGATTTAACGTATGACACTGTAAAAACAATGAATTATTTAGATAAGATTTTCAAAGGTACGTCACTTGAAGAGAAAGTTAAATAAGAAGAAAATTCGTTGTCTTCTTTTCAGCAATATTGCAATATGACATCATTACTAATAAATTTTACTTTAACCATTGTAGTATTTTAATGCACATAAATGCATTCCCATTATTTAATACTATTTCTAATGCAGAAACCTTACGGAAATATCCGCCAGGGACAATTCTTAGGAGAAAATCTACATCGAGTTATACTTTCAATGGTACCAAAGTTAATATATCGAAAGATCAAAACGTATGGATATCTGTTTATTCGATTCATCGTGATCCGAATATTTATCCAAAGCCAGATGTCTTTGATCCAGAAAGATTTAATGACGAAGCTGTGCAAAGCCGGCACGCGATGTCTTACCTACCTTTCGGCGACGGACCAAGAAATTGCATTGGTAAAGTAAAATAAATTTAAACATCACTGCTTTTATAAGAAAATGTTTTTGATCGAGAACTTTGATTTGTATCATGAGCGTTTTTCTTATTTTCAGGAGCTCGTTTCGCCGTTAATCAAACTAAACTTGCACTTATAAAAGTACTACGAAACTACAAAGTCGAGACTTGCGAGAAAACTCCAATACCCTACGTAAACAATCCTAGATCATTCGTATTAGCACCAAAAGGTGGGCTACATTTGAAAATAAATAAAATTAATCGAGCTTAACATTTTGCGGTCCGCTTACACATTGCATCACTTCACTGAGACAAACTATGGCTATGAAATGAATTGCATATTTTTTATCCTAAAAACGTGACAACATAAAAGCATTTAAAATTAAAATATTTGATTTTTAGTATGAAGTTTATCCTTTTCTCTTATAAATGAGCACAATAAGTATCTTTTGAATTTGTTTTTATATTTTATAATTGAAGATGTTATTTCTAATTAAGAATTATTAGATACATTGAATGTCTGATGATAAATACCACTTTTATTTTCCACCACTTTTAGTTTAAAACAAAAAAAAGAAATACATTATAAACGTTATTTTAAATAATGTTTAAATGTATTTCTTTTTTGTATGATACGTTTAAAAAACAATTTTCTATACATTAATTTATATTATATTCAAGATCTAATGACACAATTACAATTTGACATAGACCGGAAAAGTTCAACAATTAAGAATTGACGTACTAATAAGATGGTGAAGTAATTATAAGTTTAATTTTTTATTATTTATGTAATTTCAAATCTGCGACTGAGGAGAGCCTAGTAGGATCGAAACGTTTCGCAAATGGAATTTTCGTATAATAAATCAATTTTAAGCGCTTTTCCTTCTTGGTTTGCTTGCTCGTTTTATTGACCTTTCTTGTATATACATTTATTTATGGCTTTGCAAACACAAGCTAAAATTATTATTGTTTTATATTCAAGTTTAATTATGCTATTTACATTTAAACATTTCAGTTATATATTTATTTATAACAATAATATATATCGATAAAATTGATATTTTTATTTGATGATCGGTAAATTAAAATTAAAATTAAAATTTGAAATTAACAACATAACTCCGAGAAATAAATTCAAATTAAAGAAGAAGAATGTCGTTAGAGCATTCTTCTTCTCAGCAGATATTGGTGCGTGAATAAAGAGTAAATAAATGTCTTTACTTAGAATGCAGCTATAAAATATATTGATCAAACGTTTCGACTCAATTTTCGAGTCCTCTTCATTAACAATAATGAGTAATCAGTGTTAATCCCTCTTCCATATTAAGAGATGTAGAAAGAAAGTCTAAAGTAGAGTCAATAAGAGAAAAGTTCAAGGTTAAAACTAATAATTTAATAATTTATGAAAAATAAGTATTCTAAAAGAGTAATGAAATAGATAGCGAATTATAAATAAATCAGATGATTAAAGTCACATTTAAAAACTTACCAAAAATGAAAGGGAGACTAACACGAACAAGGAAACAGATAGTTTATGACTTAATATATATACATCCCCCTTCTTGGCATCAATCATGTATGCTTGAAGTGAAATAAATATCTATCTAATATATATATATCCCTATTTACATATTCCATGAAAAATAAAAAGATAGAATGGAAATTATTATTACAAAGTAAGAGATCGTTGTAAATCGAATCCAATAAAAAGGTGTAGTTTTGTGAATTCAATTCATGTTTTTGTTTTTTTGTATGGATCATTTCAAAAATAAGACGCTTTTTGTAATTCATTTTTTTGTCTAACACCCTCACATCATCCCAATCAAACTCGTGGTTTCACTGTAAACGGTGGTCCGTGATGACAGAGACTTGTGCAGTGTCTCTCCTAATACGGTTCCTGTGATCAACAGCTCTAGTGTTCAAAGTCTTTTTAGTTTGCCCCACGTATGATGCGTCGCAATTTAAACAATTGATTTTATTTAAATAATTGATTGAACATCGGTAAATTGTAACGTCGAAATTTGTATGACGGCATTATACAGTCGGCGAATCATAAGATGTAACATGATATTAAGAGCCGCGAACAGTCAAGTCCTAGAAGTCAAAAGTCAAATTAAAGTTAATATAAAATATTTAGATAAAGTTTACAATTTGCCTTTAGTCATTTCAGATGACAGGTTGCCTTCACCTTTAATAGACAGAGATTGGCTAGACGTATTGGTACCTATTGGCGTAATCAAATTATGTCTCAATAATTATCAAAAATAATCAGTCCTTGCTATTAGTCAAGACTTAAAAAGTTTGTCAATTAATAGTGAAATTTTTGAAGTCAAAATGGATCAGTATCCTTTGCCTTTAGCGGAGGAAATATACAACGAATTGATAGGTTGTATTTTTTTGTAAACTGAATTTAAAGAACGCATATTTGCAGTTACCGATGCAGTTAGCGAAACGAGCCTTTTATTAACAGCTTTTATTAACAATCAATACGCATATAGGTTTATGTTTCCAGCGTTTATGTTTCGGTCTAAGTGCAGCGGTTCCTACATTTCAATCCATGGATCAAGTATTAAAAGGTCTTAAGAAGGTCAAAGCGTATTTGGACAATATTATCTTAGAAGGCGAAAAAAACTCGAAAAATGTAAAATACATTAAATGCAGTCCTTGAGCGATTAAATAAGTATAATATTAAAATAAATGTAGGAAAGTGCATTTTCTTTAGTGAGTTTATCGAATACTTGGGTCATAGATTAGATGCGGATAGCATACATCCGTCAGAATATAAAATCGAGGCTTTAAAAAACTGTCCAAGAACCTCAGGATGTAAAGCAATTAAAAAGTTTTTTAGGCTTACTAAATTATTATAATAAGTTCATACGTCTTTCAGCAAATTTATTACATTATATGAGTATATTCCATTATATGAGTTAACAAAAAATAATGTAACGTGGAATTGGTCTGAGGCTTGCGAAAAGGTATTCGTTGAATGCAAAGAAAAACTGTCAAAAGAAGCATTATTAGTATTATTTAACCCAGCTTTGCCTATCAAAGTCACTTGTGATAGCAGTTATGGAGTAGGCTGTATTAAGTCACGTAGTAAATGGCATAGAAAAGCCAATAGCATTTGCATCTTCAACGTTATCTACAGCAGTGTCCAAGTATAGTCAACTGGAGAGAGAAAGTCTTGCCATAATTTTCGCTATAAAAAATTCCACAAATGTTTATGGAGTAGAAAATTTTTGTTAGTAACAGACCACCAATTAAAGTACATTTTCAATCCTACAAAAAATATTTCTGCTTTTTGTGCAGTCCGTCTTCAACGTTGGGCAATTATTTTATCTTCCTATCAATATGAGGGTATAAAAGAGGGTATAAAATATCAAGATATCGGTAGCGTAGATGGTTTATCGCGATTACCAATTAAAGGAAATATCGGCGAAGAAAACTTAAATATTTGTTGTGTCAGTGAGGAATGCCCTTTAGATTATATAAAAATAGGCGAGGAAACAGGAAATGATCAGATTTTAAGTTTGGTAATAAAATTTTTGCGGGAGGGTCAAACAAGATAGAAGATAAACGGAAGAAAATATTATAAAATGAAAGATTGTCTCAGTTTAGAAAAAAACGTCTTGTTATATGGTAGGAGAGTAGTTTTACAAAAACAAGTATTGGATTTGTTGCATCAAAATCATCCAGGTATTGTAAGGTCAAAAATGTTAGTGCGTTCATATGTATACTGGATCGGTATTGATAATAATATAGAAAAGCTGATAGCTACATGCTTGACGTGTCACTCTACACAAAATAAGGAAAAGGATAAGATACATATATCCTGGCTCAAATATTAATATTCAGCGTCAAAAGAATAAGCAATAGAAAATAACAACATTTATTTATCAAATATAAAATTAGCTATACGGAAAAACATAGTGAAATTAACAAATAATATTGGAAGCGTTTATAGCCATCGCGGATAAGTTGGTTCAACTCACAATGCTTTTTATTTTAATTTATATATATTTTGACTGAGAAGAACTAAGTGAAGAGGAAATTTGTTTCGCGATATTATTTGTCAATTTCGTTTCAATAGTTAATTTTTATTTGACAAATAATTATTAATTTTTTCGTTACTTTGCTCATTCATTCGGCCCTTTATATTAATATTTATTTGTTAATACATTGACAAAACCTTGATATTTTTATTGTTATTTCAAAATACGTTTAGCTTAATGCATTTTTTGCAATGTATTTTGCGACCGGACAGTTGACAGCGACTGTTTAACACTGAAATCCGTACACGCACGCTAATATGCACACGCGAATCGTAACAAGATTTTATTTAATCAATTAAGATTTTTTCGATTACAACTGACTCAGCGTTAGCTCGTAAGTTCGAACGTGTACAAACTTTGCATAGTCACGGCACTGAGCACACTTGAAGCGACGGAAAGAGATGAACCTCGCGAAAATACAGTTTTCACAATTCATCGTGACTCACGTACTTGCCCGCATCACTCGGCGCTGGAGCGTCGCTAGTCCGCCTGTAATTTCACAAGATAGCGGCAGTTTTATCTCCAGTTATACCGTTATGAGCTAGTACGAGTTCACTTACTGACACCAGCTGATACACAGTAGTACGCAATTGCATCGCACTGTCGTTCGCAATCAGGTACGTCATGTCCGTTGCTTGTATCAACATTCGGCAATTTTAGAAAGAATAAAGAAGCAAATTTTTTTATTCTTGTATGTATACTAAAAGAAATCGTTTCATTATTCGTACAACATCATCAGACAAATAAACCATCCACCAGAAATTTTGAAAAAACAGAGAGAAATCGATCTCGCGATTTTCCGGCGTAGTTTTTCTTCTCTCCCGAACATCATTGTGCGGTAAATAAAACAATATCAATACCGATGTATTGTTTAAACGGTATTATCTTATCACTTTATCTCTCAAGTATTACGTTGTGCGTTATTAGTTTGAACACTATGCGATGTACTTCAACGAGCTTCTTAATTTCTAAACAGAGTGCGTTACATGTGTGCGCATTCAATTATTCGTTCCTGCATTGTAAATTATTATTAAAGCTATATTGAGCTATGTTTGTGTCCGTTATTTTATTTCCTATTTTATCCCGACTTTATTCTTAGATACTCGCTCGAGATCGGGGACAAGCTCGAGTTTTAAAGTGAAAGAATGATTTCTCGTTGCTTGTTTCTTTCGGTTTTTTCACTCCATCGCGAGAGATATCAAGATTGCATCGAATCCGTTGGCGTCAAACGAAAACTTTCTTTCTTGATTAACAATGTAACAGAGACTATACAGTAATCAGAATACATAAATACATCGATACGCGATAGAGATCAAGAGGTCATTGAATTGAATTAATTAAAAAAAAAATCTTATTTCGATAGCCAATAAATTTTACAAGTTTAGGCAATAAATTCTTTTTAAACTAAGTTTTAAGATAATTTGCATAATATCCTTGTCAGCTCTGTAGGCGACACTGTAATGTGGCACATTATTTAGCAATATTGTTGTATCATTTTATTTTTGGTTCATATTTTTTAAATAAAAGCTAAAATAAAACTTTAGAAACATAATTACAAACAAGAAAATGTTTTTTTATTAGATGATATAAGAATTTTTATAATACTGTTTTGAATTTTATAATAATTAAATTTTTCAGAAATAGATAAGCAAAAATGTGCATCGACAAAATGACGTAGTAGACCACATATTTCTATTTTTTTTCTTTCACAGAGAAGTTATGTGTACAAAATACCTATAAGTTTAATGTATAAGAGGATTTTTATATATATAGAATCCTTCCTTTTTCATGTAAAACATTTTTTGTTGATTTATATGCATACTTTCTGTTGTTTCGTAAGACGCAAATATGTAACCAGACAATATATACAGAATAAATTAAATTATCATCTTATTATTTATTTTAAGGTAAAATATTTTTATTTTTTTAATCATCTAAGCAGATTATATTTTTATTAGAATTAATAAAATGCAATGTGTAATTTTCGAAAAATGAAGATCTCGAATGTTTTGTTTTAAGAGACTTACGTTAATATCGATGACTTTCTCCTATTATACATGAAATACTTGAGGGACAAAATGAGGCCTAGCCTTTGTATTATTTCATCATTATTTTATTAAAATAAGAAATTTACATGAGAAAATTAAGAAATCTCATAATGATGTGTCTTTTATTCTAACCTATACAGTTCTTTTACTTACGAGAAATAGAACTTTGCCGCGTTCATCTGGCGTCAGAGAAGAGATATTACGTGGCGACGACGTGCGAAAGACATATTATATTTTCTATGACTTTGTGCTTAAAATTTCACATATCGGCAAGGATAACAATGTAATACTTACATGTATCTAAGCGCGCTATATTAAAAAATAATTGACCATATTACTGGTTTTTTTTTTCAGTAATTTTTTCTGTTCTGATAATTCAATGTATTGCGCATATAAATTAATTTGTCTAGTATCGGGGAACATTTTAAGATAATTTATATTACTTTTCGTATGTTTGTACATTAATCTTATAAAAGATAGAATCAATATACTATTTCTTGATAAAATTTAAGGATAAATCGATTACAATTGAAAAATTAAAATAAGATACTTGATATTAATATACAATAACAAAATGATATTTATAATAGAGAATAATACGATATCAGATTAGAACATTTAATACAAATTAATCAATTCAACTAAATAATTATTGCGATACAGTAGTCAACATTAATATTATTAATAATATACATGAATATTTTTAACAGACTTGTATTTGTATAGAAACTTTTCTTCAATACTATCGTTTTCAGAAGATAAGCTAAACTAAATGCGCTTTTTTAAGTCAATATTAATTCCAAAATAATAATCATTTTTACATTATACAATGTTGTACGCATATAAGAAATTTCTCGATTGTTTTACTATAAATAAAATTATCGAATCCAATTTAATCTCATTCAAGATACGTTATCAAGATACATTTTGTTTGAATTTTATCAAATTTTATAATTTCTCAAGACGAAAATTTATATAACAGAATATTATTTTTTTTTTTAGTGAAGAAACAGATAATCGATCCAGCAACTGCTGGACAATGGAATCCTTCGAAATTTTATGCGGCATTGCTGCCGTGATTCTCACTCTTTATTACTATCTCACGTCAACATTCGACTTTTGGAAGTCACGAGGCATTTCTGGACCACGACCGATTCCGGGACTTGGCAATTTTAAAGACGTGATGCTTAATAATATATCCGTGGGTGATTATTTAGCAGAAGTATATAATGCCTACAAAGATGAACCATTGATTGGAATATTCGCTAGGAAGACACCCATTCTCGTAGTAAAAGATCTAGATTTAATCAAGGATATTCTTATCAAAGATTTTGCAAAGTTCGCTGATAGAGGATTTCCAATTTTTGAAAAGGTAATATTAAAAGATGTTATTTAAGTTTATCAAGAACATAAACGAGAAATGCATGTTTCTTTTTAAAGTCCACGCTTTTATATATATTTCTATATTTAATAATTAAGATTGTTAAAAATTGTGAGATTTGCTTCGAGAAGTCTCAAACAAATTTCTGTAACTTGATAGAATTTGATTTTGAGCTAAATTTATTTGCTCACAATTTTATTTTTGTCATATTGCAGGCCGAACCGCTGTCGCAACATCTTTTCTCTTTAGAGCCGAGAAGATGGCGACCATTGAGACTGAAATTGTCACCTGTTTTTACATCTGGCAAGTTAAAGGAGATGTTTTCCTTAATATCCGAATGTGCTGATCACCTGGTCCAATATATGGAAGAAATAGCGAGTAAGAATGAACCAACAGAATGCCGTGAGTTGATGGCCAAATATACGACCGATGTTATCGGTAGTTGTGCCTTCGGTATCGAGATGAACGCATTGTCGAATGAGGATAGCGAATTTCGTAAGATGGGAAGAAAGGCATTCGCCTTAACCTGGGGAGTTATATTACGAATAAGAATCAGACAAATGTTTCCATGGCTTTACAACACACTCGGTTACTTCCTGCAAACAGAAGTTACCAAATTCTTCACTCGTGTTATCGTGGAAAATATAGATTATAGAGAAAAGAATAATATCATTAGGAACGACTTCATTGATATATTGCGAGAATTAAAAAATATTCCAGGACGAAAATTGGACGATATTGGTAAATATTGAACGAGTTCTTATTTATGTTTCCTGTTACAAGAAAATTTTTTCCTATAACATGAAACTATACAAGTTTGCATGTATTCGAAATAATTTTATAATATAAACTAAATGAAGTTATTTTTCGTTTTTATTACGAGAGAGAGAGAGAGAGAGAGAGAGAGAGAGAGAGAGAGAGAGAGAGAGAGAGAGAGAGAGAGAGAAAGGGAGACGACTTCTTTATTTTGACATTAGTTGCTGTGTACATACATACATATATGTACGTGCGTGCTTGTGTGTGTGTGTGCATGTCCATTCAAAATTGGCCAAAAATATTAGGCACCTTATTAATTATTATTTAACGTTTTAGCTCAAAAATTGATTTATGGAATTTCTTGTAAATTATTCTTTGTTTCATGTTGTAACGCCGATAATCAATAGGAAATAATATGGATAAAAAATTTCTAGAAAAATAAAAAAAATATAGATGCCTAATACTTTTGGCCTGTATACACACACACGCGCGCGCACACTCACACGCACGCACGTATGCACGTATATAATTAAGTTATATGAATAATTAGTGTGTAGAAACTAAATTAGTTATTTATAACAAAGGAAGAATAATATTTTAGATTTAACGGATAGTTTAATAGCTTCTCAAGCGTTCGTATTTTTCCTTGCTGGCTTTGAAACTTCATCGACAACTATTAGCAACGCGCTCTACGAGTTAGCGTTAAATCAGAAAATACAAGACAGTTTACGTGAAGAAATTGATGAGGTCTATGCAAAACATGAAGGAGATTTAACATATGACACTATTAAAAAAATGAATTATTTAGATAAGGTTTTCAAAGGTACGTCATTCGAAAAGAAAGTTAAATAAGATGAAAATTCATCATCTTCTTTTAAGCAATATTGCAATATGACATCATTACTAAATCTTACTCTAACTATTGTAATATTTAAAAAAAAATGCACATAAATGCATTCCCATTATTTAATACTGTTCTTAATGCAGAAACTTTACGGAAATATCCGCCAGGAACAATTCTCATGAGACAATCTACATCGAATTATACCTTTAATGGTACCAATGTTAATATACCGAAAGGTCAAAAAGTATGGATTTCTGTTTATGCGATTCATCGTGATCCGAATATTTATCCAAAGCCAGATGTTTTTGATCCAGAAAGATTTAATGACGAAGCTGTGCGAAGTCGGCACACGATGTCTTATCTACCTTTCGGGGATGGACCAAGAAATTGCATTGGTAATGAAAAATAAATTTAAACATCACTGCTTTTATAAGAAAATATTTTTGATCGAGAACTTTGATTTGTATCACGAGCGTTTTTCTTATTTTCAGGAGCTCGTTTCGCCGTTTATCAAACTAAACTTGCAATTATAAAAATACTACGAAACTACAAAATCGAGACTTGCGAGAAAACTCCAATACCCTACGTAAACAATCCTAGATCAGTCATATTAGCACCAAAAGGTGGGCTATACTTGAAAATAAGTAAAATTAATCGAACTTAACACTTTGCGGTCCGCTTACACCATTGCATTACTTTACTGAAACAAACTATGGTTATAAACTGAGTTGCATATTTTTTATCCTAAAATCATGACAATTTAAAAGGACTTAAAGTTATTTGATTTTTAATATGAAGTTTACCCTTTTCTCTTATAAATAAGCACAATAAGTAAGTATCTTTTGCATTTCTTTTTATTCTTTATAATCAAAGATATTTATTTCTAATTAAAAATTATCAGATACATTGAATGTCTGACGATAAATATCACTTTTAGTTTCCACTATTTTTAGTTCAAAATAAAATAGATAAACGATTAAAATAGATAAATAATTATTTTAAATATTGTTTAAATGTATATATAATAAATATTATATATATAATAAAAATTATAGACAGTCAGAATAATAACTTATATTATTATAATTGACAGATTCTTTTTTATTTTTTAATATGCTTTCTGTAAAAGGTGAGATAAAAGATAAGGTAAATTGAAAACTTGTTTGTCGATGGCATAATGCTGTTATGCAAATTTCGACGTTACTGTTCACCAATGGCCATGAAATAAAAATATCAATTTTATCGATGTATATCTATTATTTACATTTAAAAACATTTCAGTTATAAATCAATAACTATATATAACTGAAATGTTTTTATATATATTTTTCTCTTCTAATGTTGCTCTATACCTTGTCAATTTATTAATAGTTAAATAATATAACTTTTTAAGTTTATGCTGTTATATATTGCGACCGCATTCACGAGTGACGAGCAACTTCGCCGCTAGCTCGCGATCCCAGTGGACGTCCCCGCCCCAAACGGATTAACGTCACATCCGCGGCGATCACTGGTAGCTACAGATGATATCCTCTCAAACGCAAAAACAATCTGCAATTAATCGGGCTCAACGAACGCCTCCCGCGTGAACGGGTTTAGACGTCCGCGACGCCAACCGGCAGCTACAGACGATACTCTTTAAATGATATTCGCCAAAAAAGAAAACCTCCTCATAAAGGACTGCTCTAAATGAAATTTCGAGGAAGCCGTACCCTCGCTCGCGGCGATACTCCCGGCTGTCCTTTCTCCAAATACGTTGAAAACTTAATGATCCTACTCAAATGATACTCGCGAAATCATTCTTTCTCCACTACTTTGGAATTCTCGCAAGGACGGGACACTCAGAGAAACGCCTAGAAAAGTAACACACAGAGAGATTCTACAAATTACAAAAAAATACTTTATTTTTCCTTGACCTCTGTCCCTCAGACTCTCTAAGCGGGCGCGTCAGCCGCGAAAGCCACAGGGAAAAAAAAGGGTCACAAGAAAAAAAAGAAAAAAAGAAGGAAAAAGAACAAAGATTTAAAAAAAAAGAAAAAAAAAGAAAGGGACCGACGTTACTCCCTACGCCGGTGCATATGCCCTCGGTCCGGGTGATAGGGTCCCAATCGCCTCCATCCTTCGGCGCACCGCTCGCACTCCCGAAGGGTGACTCCCTCTCTGCCACAGCCGTAACAAAAGACGCGTCGGGGTTGTGGGCACGCCGAGTAGTGGTGGATCCGGGAGCCGCAGTTCCAACATCCCGGGCCCCTTCCCCGCGGCATGGTTTGGTAGTCCCACTCGTCTTCGCCGTCCTCCAGCCGATCACGTCTCGGGGCTGCAGGTCGAGGATCGTCCCAATTCTCCCCTGGCATCTCCTCTTCATCCCTTTGATCGCCTCGCGAAGTCGCTGGCATCCGGAGCATCGGTCTCGGGACCGGCTCGGGTGTTGATCGTCGGTCTACTTGGGTGGCCACATCTCTCCGGGCGGCCAATGGTGCCCCCATCTGCACCCCGACGCTCCTGGACTCCGGCCAATCCTGGACCCGGGCGTCGCGGGCAGTGTAGCAGCCCTCTTGGTGGCGCTCTGCCACGTCCCGGAGTTCCTCCCAGAACACCGGGTACTCCCACTGGATTCGCCGGAACAGTGGGCCGTACCGGCGCCAAAAACGCTTCTCTCCCGCCATCCCCCTCAGTGACAGCCAACTCTGACAGCAGCAATAGTAAGCGACAGCAAGCGGCTAGAAAAGGATAATTTATAAATTAAGCATCGTTCGAAAGCGATAGAGTTTCAGGTTTTGCATATGTACTTTATTCAGCGCAGCCCCATCCAACCCGAGCTCATATACAACCGAGAAAGAAATCTCTTAATTTTGAACAGTCCAAAATTTCAGTGCCAATTTTGCAGCGACATTCTGAGCCGCCGATGATTAAACGTGCTGCCGCCTCAAGATCAGCTCCCCTACCCCAAAGACTCTTCGCAAATTATAGTAGAAGATTTGCCTCCGATGTGCCTGCTCTAAATTTTCAGCAACCCAAGCGTGAAGAGACCGTAGCTTTTCCATGCGTTCCGCTCATCCCGCGGCTTCCCCCGCCTTCGGCGACCGGCCAACATCGGCGACGCAACGAATAAGCAGATTCCAACTCGCGGCCGAGATTCACGAAGGCCAGTGATGCGCCGATAGACGAATGATGCGCGGTATTATACGCAAAGTGGAAGTCCTTGAGATGGACATCCCAATAATCACGATGATCTTGTTCAAGGAAGGCAATGATCATCGTCTTGAGAACACGATTAACTCTCTCAACCGGGTTGGCCTGGGGGTAATACGGCGGAACAGTAGTGTGAGTGATTCCATGTTCCCGCGCGAAGGCTCGTAACGTTCAATTAATAAATTACGTCCCATTGTCAGTCAGGAAAAATCACAGTGTGCCCCAACGCGAAAGAATTAAATCCTCTAGAGTCGAATTTTCTGTCCGTTCGCGACTCGAAGGGCCTGACACTCGATCCATTTAGTGAACAAATCCTGCATCACGAGGATGTACGCGAAGCCGGATTTATTCTGCGGCAACGGATATCATGTCGGCAGCCACGACCGTCCACGGAGCCTCAACCACCCTACGGCCCATTAATCCAACTGGACTCGCTCGTTCTACTTTAACGCGGTGGCAGGTATCGCATTCCCCTACATACTTCGCGACAGCGCGGAACATGTTCGGCCAATAATAGGCGATAGCCAATCTTTGATATGTTTTATCGACTCCCAGATGCCCAGATTGCGACTCATCATGTGATTCGCGCAGGGCCTCCCCCTGCATTTCGGGTGGCAACACTAACTTCCATCGATCTAAGTCCGTTACGACCGCGGACGTTGTAGGTCGCAGTTTCAAGTAGTAAAGTTGTCCGTCCACGATCCTCCAGTCCGTGAAAGTCTTTGGTCGTTCTAACATTTCTTGATAACGTTTACTACGGATCTCTCGTATTCTCGGGAAGCTCGGTCTCTACGATAGTCTCCACTAACGATACCTCGGTGTCCCCTTTAAACATGCGCGACAAGGCATCCGATACATGGTGCAACGCTCCCTTCCGATGCACGATCTCGTAGTCGTATTCTAGGAGTTCAGTGCCCACCGTGCTAGCCGCCCCGTGGAGTTCTTTAAGTGATGAAGCCAACGCAAACTACTATGATCCGTATGTTATGACCGTAAATTTATATCCCTCTAAATASGGCCGAAACTTTTGTATAGCCCATACAACAGCCAAGCATTCCTGCTCCGTAACCAAGTACTTTTTCTCGGAATCCAACAGCGCGCGACTTGCAAATGCGATAACGTTTTCAGCATCGCTAATAATCTGCGTCAAAACGGCACCGAGCCCCGAACTAGCGTCTATCTGAAGTATGAATGGAATATTAAAATCTGGGCACGAGCATTGGAGCCGAAAGCAGTCGGGCGCGAATCTGCTCAAATGCGTCTTTCTGTTCGCCCCTTACTCCCACCGCTGATGTTTCTTTAACAATCGCGTGAGAGGTTCGCTGACCGTGGCGAATTGTGGTACAAACTGACGGTATCAGTACGACATCCCTAGAAATCGACGTAATTGTTTGAGGTTACGCGGTACCGGATATTTCAGAATCGGTTTGATTTTTTCCGGATCTACGATTAAGCCACCGCGTTGCACAATAATAAATCCCAAATACCGAACCTGTGAACGGCAAAATTCACATTTTTCGGAATTAATGGTAAATCCGGCAGCACTGATTTTATTCAAAACGCGATCAAGCCATTCGAGGTGCTCTTCGAAAGTAGATGTTACAATTACGATATCGTCCAAATACGCGAACGCGTGAGATTTCATTTCCGGTCCGATTAATTTATCCAGCAGACATTGGAAACTCGCGGGCGCTCCAGTTAATCCATACGGCATACGTGTAAAATGATAGAGATCCTTACCCGGGACACTAAAAGCAGTAATTTCGCGACTTCCTTTGCCAAGAGTGAAAGTACGCCTGGCTCAGGTCTATCGACGAAATGTATTGCGCTGGTCGTAACTTATCCAAAATTCCGTTTATATTCGGAAGTGGGTAAGCGTCCTTTTTTGACACACTATTTACTTTGCGGAAGTCTAAACAAAAGCGATATTTTCTATTTGGCTTTTTCACTATTACTATCGGGTTTGACCATTCACTATACAAAGGCTCAATAATATCGGCAGCCAGCATTCTATCTACCTCTTCGCGAATGGCTTCCTGAACTTTTGGTGAAACTAGATAACAATGCTGTTTAATAGGGGAATGTAGACGTTAGTTCGATGTTCGATAAGAGAGATGACACCAGGGCTCGCGGACGTCTTCGGTATTCTAGTTACTAAAAACTCCTTCAACCGAGCTTCCTCGCCGACAGCTAACTCGGAAAGTTCGCAATACACGCCCCTATCTCCCTCATTCAGATCCTCAAAAGAACGACGCTCTCAAGGACGGTTTATAAAATACTACTCACCAGTGACAAAATCAAGACATCAAACGCGCATAAAAATCTCGACGGGACCGCATCCAATTCATACCGCAGTAACCGCTCATGTAAAACAGTAACGCTTCCCTCATCATCAAGTCCTCTCCACGACAGTTCATCCCTCAACCGATCGACTGGCAATTTATAAATCCATGAAAATCGCGAACGTCCCTCCGACATTTCGAAACGGCGACAGTGAGACCGTAACGGCGAAATAAACGTAAAATGGTCACAAGGTGACTTTAAGATCCGAGCAAAGATGTATGCTCGCGAACGTTCTTCTCTAAAACGGTCGGTAACGTGAGGATAATTTGAAACGACCAATATATAGCCCACGGAAATGGACTCGAAACGTCCGTCAATAATAATAATATGAACGATTATAATAGACAAAGAGAAGAAAGCCTATAAACGTAAATCCTAAAAGCAAACACTCTCACCTACACAATGGCAAGCGAGAAAAAAAACGAAGCGCAGTCGACGGGGACTAAACATGGTCTGAGACGACAAGCATCAAAATCAAAATCACCCGAAATTTTAACAGAATTAAATTTTCTTTGGCACACGAAATTTCAGGACTCACTCGCGATAATTGGAAAGTCAATATAATACATGCAAGAAAATTAATAAAGCTGAAAGGAAAGGAAAATTTATTCAAATTATTTAAAGAAAGGAAACAGCGAAGAAATTACATTTATTTAAAGAAAAGAAACAGTGAAAGCACACAGGCAGAAATCACGAAGCGCAAAAATAATAAGAAAAAAAATAGCAAAATAATATCAATACTAAAGCAAATCTCTCTCTCTATGCCTCTCTTTCTCTCTCTCTCGACTCCCCTCGCATTTATTGTGGGCGCCAAATTTGTGATCGCACTCACGAGTGACGGGCAACTTCGCCGCTAGCTCGCGATCTCCGAAATCTCAAAAAATCGGTGTCTCTGATTGAATCTCCTAACAAAGTTGGGCGCCAAGCACGAGAGAGCGTGCCACTCTTACGCGGAATTTGTGCTAGCTACAGAATGCGTATTTCACTGGGAGTCGCGAGCTGCAGCGGTTCCAATAGCCACGGCAACTCAGCCACGGAATTGGCAGAGGGGCGGTTCGGTATGCGGACGGGAAATCCAGAGAGGCGAGAGAGGTTGCGAATAAATAACGCAAGCAATCTAACAAGGAATAATATGGATTGCATTTTATGATTACTTAAATTCGTATAGGTAAATGACGTACAAGTGACTGCGCTGTGGCGATGATACGCGGGAGAGAGAAATACACAATAAATTTTAGAAATAGATCGAAAGGACGGCGCGGCAGCCGATCACATTACTACCGTTATCATTTATGCCTTATTATGCTGCCGCACAAACCTCTCAATCTATGGAATGAGCGACTCGACAGCGTTTCTCACCGAAATGATGGACTCTGCTCAAGTCTCCTTTGGTCCGTTCCCACGTTTCTCGGCAGCTCTCGGATCCTGTGCTCCTCTGATGGCATTCGATCCGCACGCACGTTATCACGGCCACAGTCGCAGTAATAGCACTGTCGTCCTGCAGGATGCTCGCTCCCCGCTGCTCCCACTTACTCGCCGCGAATCGCCTTATTATTGGGTATTATCGCTCACGCGGTCCCCAAAATCAAAGCCAATCATGCGGAGCCGCGCTCGGCAGCCCGTGGCGCGCGACTCAAACAATAGGTCGCTAATACAGCCTGGATTCTCTGCAGGCTTTTTCCGACGTTCACGGATTCGTCTTCTAATTTCCTTCTTCTGAGCGGCCTTCGCAGTCGGGTTCCGCACAAAATTCTGTTTCGGGCTCCAGGTCCCTCGAGGACTTGTCCTCTCGGCAACCTTCAGGCTCATCGGCAGCTGCAAAGTTATGGCGATAAATAAAGTTCGATTAGACGGGAAGGTCGGAGGAGGCGATACAACCTGAGTGCAGTAGCCATCCATCCGGTGGCAAGCCATCCTTTTCGGTCCGCTCATTACACCTCTCGGATGAGACTTGCCAATTTACACAATAATCGTCGCTATAATAATGACTCTAACATTTAAAAAAAAGTAAAAGATAATGCGCGCAAATGGGTCCACGCGACCTCAATACATTTCTCTGGAGCTGGGAAGAAAAGGTGGAACTAGAAAAAATCAAGTATGACTATATAAGATGGATGTTTGATCTTGATTTCTGTATACCAAGGTACTTAATCTTTAGGGAGTTAGGAATGATAAAATTGAAAGTTGGATGGGCAAGAAGATATAAGGAGAGGATAAGTGTAGGAAGAGCAGGAAATATAGCTAGAGAATGTATGACGGAGAAAAAAACAATATAGATAGAAGGATAGATATGGAGAGGAAAGGAAAAGTTAGAGAAAGAAACATTCAGAGGAAAGAGGAAGAGGAGAGAATTAAAACTGCCAAGTATAACTTCAGATATAAGGAGATTAATGAGGGGTGTCCGAGATATAAAGGTTGAAAATCTAGAGGAAATAAGTAGAGGAGAAGAGGTAAGGGCGGTAAAGTTGAGATGTGGTAACTCGGAAAATGCAAACAAATATTGGCTAAATGAAGAATACTGGAGGTGTGTTTTTTTTGCGAAAAAGGAAAAGATAGTATAGATCATGTGAGAGAGTGTAATAAGGTGAAGGTATGGTTTAGAAAGTTAGGTAATGAGGAGAAAGATATATTAGGGAAGTTATGGGGAGAGAATTTAGACAGACTGAAAGGAGAAATACTGAAGAAATTATGCAAAAAGAGAAAAGAAGATAAAGGCTAAGAAAAGGAAATAGGGAATGATATAGGGAGAGATAAGCAAGAGTAAGAAAAAAAGTTACAGAGATGATAAGGAAAGAGTTGACAGTATGACATAACAGAAAAGAGAGTAAGAGGGCTGCAGAAGGATACATGAGCGTAGATATAGATGTAGATAAATAGGAACAAACTTTGTGATATGTAAATAGTAAATAAGCAATAAGCAGTAAGTTTTTAAGTTTTAAATAATAAGTATATTGATTTATATTTTATAGTGAATACAATAGGGCAGAGTAGGTAATAGGTGTAGGTAAAAGTATGGATGAATATGTGATGTTTAAGTAAACATGTAAATCAAGCCCCTTCTTGGCTGTATATATTATTACCATTATTTATAATCATATGTATACTAAAAGCTGAAGATAATAAAGCTATTCTATTCTATAAATATATAAATATATATAATTATATTGGATGAGTGCAAGAGTTTGCGCTCTGCAATTTATATTCAAAATTCAAGCATTAATGTTAATGCCGAAATGCGATCGATTTGTCAATGTTGAATATAATATAGTAATTTCTGTTGTTGAAATTCTGTTGAAGTTGTGAATTATTGCACACAATGTCGTTATCTATGAAAGTCGGCCAATATGATTGATCAAGTCAAGGTCAAGGTGGAAATCACCACAATTTTCATAATCTAAATATCGCAAACCATTTCTTAAGTTTGAATTGTGCACTAGTTCTGATAGACATTTTTAATATTTTTTATGGTATCTACTATAAAATTATTACATCCTTCCGAAACTTATCCAATTATTACATCCTTCCGAAACTCATAAAGTATACAAGCTACATTCATACACGATCAGCACGGCGCTGAAGGGTTCCTCTTTGATGAAGAGATTGTTGTGAATATTCCTTCCATTTTCTTTTCAACGGGACCGTATCTTGAATTCTTCAGACAAGAGTCACAATTAGTGCATTGAAATCGACATTTGTTTATCTAATTTACGATAAATTTATCTTACTTTATATGGCATAAAATTAAGAAACAATTTATAAATGCATTCATGTTTGCTATAACATCACATAATGATCATTAAAATGCATCATCATTTAATATAAAGCATTTAATTACATATGATATAAATATTTTTAATCATTAATTTTTACATCATTATAATTATACTTTTCTGCCTGAGGCAAAATCAATCTATTTTGTAAAAATTGTTTCAAAATATTAACAAAAACAAATATTAATATTTAACATCAAATGAACAAGCAATAGACGAAAATAACAACATTTATTTATCGAAAATAAAATTAGATATACGAAAAAAACAAAGAAATTAGAAAATAACATTGGAAGCGTTTATAGCCGTCACGAATAAGTTTGTTCAATTCACAATGCTTTTTTATTTTAATTTATATAATTTATATAATTTATATTTGACTGATAAGAACTAAATGAAGAGAAAATTTGTTTCGCGATATTACTTATTAATTTTGTTTCAATAATTAATTTTTATTTGACAAATTTCTTTTACGTTGCTCGTTTATTCGGCCCTTAATATTTATTTGTTATTACACTGACGAAACCTTAATATTTTTATTGTTCTTTTAAGATATGTTTAACTTAATGCATTTATTCGCAATCTGTTTTACGATCGGACAGTTAACAGAGACTGTTTAACACTGAAATTCGCATACGCAAGCTACAGTACCGGCCAAAATTATATCACCTTTCAATTTTTTGAACATAACTTTTGTCAAAATGCATCGAATGCAAAATTTTATAGACACCTAGTGGCAGATGCACCTTATATATGACATGTAATGAGATTTGATAGAATACATCATTATTTTTGAATTTTTTATTAATTTTTTCAAAATCGCGCCTTTGTGCTTCTTTCGTTTTTCGTATTGCAGTCATTATTTTATCACAATTTAGCAGTTGAATTTAATATTTCACATTACAACAAAGACTCGTGATATCGATGAATGACAGTAGAAGGCCGCAAAGAAGGACGAATGTATAGTACATTTTGAAGATTTTAAATAAAATTTTTCACAAGTTGTTTTTATTATTTCATGACAGTTATTTATTTAATAAGCTATATCTATCATCAAAATATATTACAATTTGAAAGAGATCCTTAGTTAGATAGTTTAAAATAAGTTAAATCGAAAGATGATATAATTTTGGCCAGTACTGTAATATGCATATGCGAAGCGTAACAAGATTTTACTTAATCAGTTAAGATTTTTTTCTAGAACTGACTCAGCGCTAACTCGTAAGTTCGAACGTGTACGAATTTTGCATAGTCACTGATTGTGAGTATACTTGAAGCGACGGAAGGAGATGAATCTCATGAGAATACAGTTTTCATAATTTATCGTGACTCACATACTTGCCCGCATCACTCGGCGCTGGAGCGTCGCCATTCCGCCTATAATTTCGTAAGATCTAGATAGCGGCAGTTTTATCTCCAGTTATACCGTTGTGAGTTAGTACGAGTTCACTTACTGACACCAGCTGATACACAGTAGTACGCAATTGCATCGCACTGTCGTTCGCAATCAGGTACGTCATGTCCGTTGCTTGTATCAACATTCGGCAATTTTAGAAAGAATAAAGAAGACAATTCTTTTATTCTTGTATACTAAAAGAAATCGATTCATCATTCGTACAACATCATCAGACAAATAAACCGTCCACCAGAGTCATTTTAAAAAAGCAGAAAGAAATCGATCTTGCAATTTTTCTACGCAGTTTTTCTTCTCTCCGGAACATCGTTAATAAATAACGCGGTAAATAAAACTATATCAATATCGATATATTATTTAAACGGTATTATTCACTTTATCTCTCAATTGTATTATGTTGTGCGTATAAGTTCGAACACTACAGCGATGTACTTCAACGAGCCTCTCAATCCCTAAACAGCGTGCGTTATATGCGTGCGCATTCAATTATTCGTTCCTGCACTGTAAATCGTTATTAAAGCTTTATTGAGCTGTGATTGTGTCCGTTATACCTTTCCCACTTTATCCCCACTTTACTTCTAGATGCACCGCTCGAGATCAAGGACAGGCTCGAGTTTTAAAGTGAAAGAGTTATTTCTCGTTGCTTGTTTCTTTCGGTTTTTTCATCGCGAGACATATCAAGATTGCTTCAAATCCGTTGGCGTCAAACGAAACCTTTTTTTTTTATTAACAATGCAACAGAGACTACATAATCAGAATACATCGATATAGAGATCAAGAGATCATTGAATTAAATTAATTGTAAAAATCTTATTTATTTCGATAGCCAATAAATTTTACAAGTTTAGGAAATAAATTTTTTTTAAACTAAGTTTTAAGATAATTTGCATAATGTCCCTGTCATAAATTTTAAGATAATTTGCATAATCTCTGTCAGCACTATACGCGACAAACTGTAATGTACGTTATATTGCAGCTATATCTCAACTGATGTTTGAAACGTGATTAACACATCTGTCATGTAATTAATTAACAGTCAAATTTCTGATAGTAGAACGTATTTCCTGAGAATGTTGTGATGTGTATTTGTTTTATGCGACGTGTTGTGCATCTGTTTACGATCAGAAAATGGCTAAATGATTTGAGAAGTTAAAATTGGTTTTTATTGTAAAAAAATCGTTAATATCGTTATATTATTTTATTTTTGGTTTATATTTCTTAAATAAAAGCTAAAATAGAACTTTAGAAATATAAATACAAAGAAAGTGTTCTTCATTAGATGATATAAGAGTTTTTATAATATTATTTTGTGAATTTTACAATAATTAACTTTTTCGTAAATAGACAAGCAAAAATGTGCATCTGACAAAATGACGTAGTAGGCAATAATGCCATGTATTTCTATTTTTTCCTTTTCACAGAGAAGTTATGTGTACAAAATACCTATAAGTTTAATGTATAAAAAGATTTTTATATATATAGAATTCTTACTTTTTCATGTAAAACATTTTTTGTTGATTTATATGCATACTTTCTGTTGTTTCGTAAGACGCAAACATGTAACCAGACAATATATACAGAATAAATTAAATTATCATCTTATTATTTTTCTTAAGATGAATTATTTTTATTTTGTTAATCACCTAAACACATTATGTTTTTATCAGTATTAATAAAATGCAATGTTTAATTTTTGAAAAATAAAGGGTTTTACTTTAAGAGACTTCCGTTAATATCGATAACTTTCTCCTATTACATAAAGTACTAGAGAGATAAAATGAGGCCTAATCTCTTCATTATTTCATCATTATTTTATTAGAATAAGAAAATTGTATGAGAAAATTGAGAAATCTTGTAATGCCGTGTCTTTTATTTTAACCTATATAGTTTTTCACTTACGAGAAATAGAATTTCGCCGCGTCTATCTAGCGTCGGTACCGAAAAGAGATATAACGTGGCAAAGACATGCGAAAAACGTATTATATTTTTTACGACTTTCAAAACAGCAAAATCTCTTTCGCGTATAATATTGGCAAAAATGACGATGTAATACCTAATCTAATATGGATACAAGCGCGTTATATTAAAAAATAATTGACCATACTACTGTTTCTTCTTCTCCTTCTATTTTTTTAGACCTGATGACTTAATGTGTTGTGCATTTCTATAAATTAATTGATCTAATTAATTGATCTATCGGGGAATCATTTTAAGATAACTTATATTATTTTTTGTATGTTTGTATTACTTTTTGTGCATTAATTTCATAAAAGATAGGACCAATATAATATTTCTTGATAAAATTTAAGTAATAGTATAAGTAAAATTTAAGTAATAAAATAAGTCAATGACAATTGAAAAAAATGAAATAAGATAATTGATATTAATATACAATTACAAAATGATATTGTATAAAAATAATATGTATCAATAATATATCAGATTAGAACATTTAGTACAAATTAATCAATTTAATTTAACTAATTCATTATTGAGATACAATCAGTATTAATTAATAACAATATACATGAATATTTTTGACGGACTTGTATTTGTGTAGAAACTTTATTTCAATACTGCTTTCAGAAGATAAGCTAAACTAAATGCGCTTTTTTAAGTCAATTCCAAAATAATCATTTTTACAATATACAATGTTGTACGCATATAAGAGATTTCTCGATTGTTTTACTATAAACAAAATCATCGAATTTAATTTAATCTCATTCGAGATACGTTATCAAGATACATTTTGTTTGAATTTCATCAAATTTTATAATTTCTCAAGATTTATTTAACAAAACATTATTCTTTTTTTTTTAAAGTAAAGAACAGATAATCGATCAGTTCTTATTGCGGAATAATGGCAGCCTTCGAAATTCTATGCGGCATTACCGCCGTGATTCTTATTCTTTATTACTATCTCACGTCGACATTCGATTTTTGGAAATTACGAGGCATTCCTGGACCACGACCGATACCGGGACTTGGCAACTTTAAAGACGTTATGCTTAATAATATATCCTTGAGTGATTATATAGCAGAAGTATATAATGCCTACAAAGATGAACCATTGATTGGAATATTCGCTAGGAAGACACCCATTCTTATAGTAAAAGATCTAGATTTAATCAAGGATATTCTTATTAAAGATTTTGCAAAGTTCGCTGATAGAGGATTTCCAATTTTTGAAAAGGTAAGATTTAAAGTTGTTTTATAAGTGTATCAAGAGCATAAACAAGATGTGCATGTTTTTTTTTAAAGTCCACGCTTTTATATATATATTTCTGTATTTATTAAATAAGATTTGTTAAAAATTGTGAGATTTGCTTCGAAAAGTCTCAAACAAATTTCCGTAACTTGATAGAATTTAATTTTGAATTAAATTTATTTACTCACAATTTTATTTTTGTCATATTGCAGGCCGAACCGCTGTCGCAACATCTTCTCTCTTTAGAGCCGAAAAGATGGCGACCTTTAAGRCTGAAACTGTCACCTGTTTTTACATCTGGCAAGCTAAAGGAGATGTTTTCCTTAATATCCGAATGTGCTGATCACCTGGTTCAATACATGGAAGAAATAGCGAGCAAGAATGAACCCGTAGAATGCCGCGAGTTGATGGCCAAATATACGACCGATGTTATCGGTAGTTGTGCCTTTGGCATCGAGATGAACGCACTATCGAATGAGGATAGCGAATTTCGTAAGATGGGAAGAAAGGTATTCACTCTAACCTGGAGAAATATATTACGAGTAAGAATCAGACAAATGTTTCCATGGCTTTACAACATGCTTGGTCACGTCCTGCCGCAAACCGAAGTTACCAAATTTTTCACTCGTGTTATCGTGGAAAACATGGATTATAGAGAAAAGAATAATATCATTAGGAATGACTTCATTGATATATTGCGCGAATTAAAGAATTATCCAGGACGAAAATTGGGCGATATTGGTAAGTATTGATCGTGTTCTTATCTATTTTTTGTGTTATAAGAAAATTTTTTTTCTATAACATGAAGATTATACAAGTTTGCATGTATTTGAAATAATTTTATAATATATATTAAATGAAGTTATTTTTCGCTTTTATTACAAGAGGGACAGACTTCTTTATTTTAACATTAATTGTTGTGTGACCATACATGTGTGTGTGTGTGTGTGTATGTGTGTGTATTGCGCGCGCGCAACACACACACACACACACACACACATGTATATAGTTAAATAAATAATTAATGCGTAGAAACTAAATTAGTTATTTATAATAAAGGAAGAATAATATTTTAGATTTAACGGATAGTTTAATAGCTTCTCAAGCGTTCGTATTTTTCCTTGCTGGCTTTGAAACTTCATCGACAACTATTAGCAACGCGCTCTACGAGTTAGCGTTAAATCAGAAAATACAAGACAGTTTACGTGAAGAAATTGATGAGGTCTATGCAAAACATGAAGGAGATTTAACATATGACACTATTAAAAAAATGAATTATTTAGATAAAGTTTTCAAAGGTACGTCATTCGAAAAGAAAGTTAAATAAGAAGAAAATTCGTTTTCTTCTTTTCAGCAATATTGCAATATGGCATCATTACTAATAAATTTTACTCTAACTATTGTAGTATTTTAATGCACATATGCATTCCCATTATTTGATACTGTTCTTAATGCAGAAACCTTACGGAAATATCCGCCCGGGGCAATTCTTATGAGACAATCTACATCGAGTTATACTTTCAATGGTACCAAAGTTAATATATCGAACGGTCAAAAAGTATGGATTTCTGTTTATGCGATTCATCGAGATCCGAATATTTATCCAAAACCAGATGTCTTCGATCCAGAAAGATTTAATGACGAAGCTGAGCAAAGCCGGCACGCGATGTCTTACCTACCTTTTGGCGACGGACCAAGAAATTGCATTGGTAATGTGAAATAAATTTAAACATTATTGCTTTTATCGGAAATTTTTTTTGATCAAAAACTTTGATTTGATTTGTATCATGAACGTTTTCCTTATTTTTAGGAGCTCGTTTCGCCGTTTATCAAACTAAACTTGCACTTATAAAAATATTACGAAACTACAAAATCGAGACTTGCGAGAAAACTCCAATACCTTACGTAAATGATCCTAAAGCATTTCTTTTAGCACCATTAGGTGGGCTACACTTGAAAATAAATAAATTTTATCGAACTTAACTTTTTTGTTCCGCTTATATGTTATACTATTGCATCATTTTACAAACTACAACTATGATACAAATTGAGCTGCACATTTTTTTATCATAAAAACATGCTAACATAAAAATATAAAAGCCTATTAAAGTTTAACCTTTTGTTTTGTTTTTAGTATAAAGTTTATACTTTTCTTATAAATCAGTATAATGAGTAATACTTTTTACATTTATTTTTATTCTCTTAAATAATTAAAAATGATAGTTTCTAATTGAAAAATATCATAGGTATATTGATGATAAATTCCACTTTTAATTTTCATTAAAAAAATATATAATAAAATAAATAAATTATAAACTTTATTTCAAATACTTTAAATATTATTTTTTTATATGATACACACACACACACACATTTTAAAACAATATTGTTTACATGATTTTACATTATATTCAGAGCCATATAATTATGACGTTTATATTTAAATATTTTGGTTATATATTTATTTATAACAATAATATATATATATGTATATCGACAAGATATTTTTTCTCGATGGTAGACTGTAACAAAATCTGCACGAGATCATTTTGTCGTCGGATTACAAGATTTTAATTTAAGCTTTTCCTTAACTCTCCACAGAAAGTGTAATATAAAGTGAAAAAAATCTTTCAGTTGTAATGTAGGAGTTGTGACTGTTATAATCTTTAGATTTTCTTGATGTTGTACATCTTGTCAATTGATTATAATTGTTAAGTAATTTAATTTTTTAAGTGTATGCTTATTGTTACATACATATCTTAACAATATCTGACAATAATTAACAATATCTTTTTTAAGAATTTTTTTCTTTATCATTTGAAATAAACATTTTACTTGATAAAAGATTTGTAATATAAAAAATATATAAATATATAAGCATTATTAAACAGACGATCAATTTATTTTGTGATATTATTATTCTAGCTTTAGTTTAAGATTGCGTTTTAAGTCTGATAATCACTATATCGGCGCGCAGTTTATAAAACTGAAAAATATATCTGAAAATTTGTATGAAAATATTATTAAGTATCAAGACATTATTAAGCGCTAATCTACTTCATCCTTTCTCCTTAATTACATTATTTTTATCGATTTCTATGCTTATTTCTATACTTATTTCTATATTTATGAATATTATAAATATATGTAATTATATATAAGATATGTTCATATATAAGATATGTTTTCTTTTTTTGTATAATTTCTGTTCACACACACACACACACACATATTTTAGAAAAAAATAGAATTGAAAAGTATTTAAGAAAAAAACTTTTGCATTTTTTACAAAAAGTAAAATTACGATTATACAATATTTTATGTATAATTATATATATAATTTTTCTATACAATTACATTTATCCTGCAGTACAATCTTAAAACAATCTTTTTAAAAAAAAAAATTAGAGATTGTGAGGAAGTACTTGTAATGTCGTTATTTTTTAATTGTTTTATAATAACAATTTAGAAATAACTTTATAGTTTTTATAATGATAAAAATAACGTCAAGAACCAATTTTTCGAAAAATAATTCGTTATTACATGTTCGTTATTACATGTTATTACGTTATTCATTGAGAAAAATAACTCGTTATCTTCGAGTAGGTAACTTCGTTACAAGTAACTTCTCATCCCTGAAAAATATACGCCAAGTACAAAGGTATTAAAAAAAGTATTAAATGTTGAAAATTTTAAAAATGTACGGAAAACAGTGAGACCAATGTAATTAATCAAATGTATGTAGAAACAATTAACCAGTTTTATTTGGTAAACTCGAAATCAAACTAGTTTTGTGTCAAAACTGGTGAGAGCAAATAATTTCGTGTAATTTCTCGAATAATTTCTTTAATCAGTAATTGAAAAAATAAAAGTTATAATTCAGCGCATATTAATTATGCCAAAAAATAATTTTTATAGGTTAAGAATAATTTATTTAATGAAAAAATAATTTTTTTTAATGAGTAAACACAATTGGAAAATCACTAATTAATAAAAAATAAAAATTACATTTTAATCATTATTAACAGTATTGCAGAAAGTATTTGTTATAATTAATAAATTATTTTCTCTATAAGGAAATTGTATTCTTTAAATAAATAATAATATATACAAATTCTTGTTTAAAAAAATGTGTTCAATTGTATGCAAACAAACAATTTACTAAAATTAAAAACATTTTTCTTTCTTCAAATATATTTTTTCTCAGTGCAATATGAAAATTATTTACATAAATTAATAAAACGATTTACAATACAATATTTGTAAATATATAAATATATAAATATAAAAATAACAATTAAATAAGGAAGAGATATTAATAATGACTTATTAGTTTGGTATAATTATTTATGAATCTTGTAAATGTGTGTATTTAAATATTACTAATCTTATATTTTATATTATACATATATTATTTCTCTATATTATATCTTATACATATTTTTTATGTATTTTACTTTATATTTCTAATTATATTATTAATATTATAAATATATAATATTTACAAGAATGCAATTAATACGATACGGCTAAGTTTTTTTGTTTTACTATAATTTCGTTGATCATTTTAGTTATTTTAAGAGTCCGTTTTATGCAACTTAGAATTGCGAGAAAGACAATGGATGCGTTAAACTGCTGCATGTATAATACTTTGGATGCATTAATTGTTTCTACATGTATTTAATATATATTTAGCCAATTGCATTGATCTCACTGCTTTTTAAATTTTTTAAAATATAATAGTATAGAGAGAGAAAGAGAGAGAGAGAGAGAATTTTCTCTCTAATCTTCTAAATCTTCTAAAAATAAATATAGATTATTATTTATAAAATTATTATTTTATAAAATTATTATTTTATAAATAAATTATATTTACAAAATTATGTTTTATAAATTTATATTTCTTTAATATTGTGCAAAATAATATATTGTTGATTTAATTCATTTAATGATAATTATTAGAATTTCGGATAAAGCAATATGAACTTGAGAGCGGCACGACATTTACGCAGTGACACTTCAGATGATTATGTGACCCATTATTTACCCATCTTTTTTTTATGAACCTGGCGTCGCGATGCTATTGTTTTGTTTGATTACATACATTTTTTCTCATTTTCTCATTTTCTTAACTTTCATTTTTTATGCAAAAAACAATATGTTGTGCGTAAGAGGCACGGGATTTTTCGGGATCTAGCCGGATTAGGGGTAGGGACTCGTAGATCACGAGGGGACCACTCCACTTGTTGTTTGATTTTAATCATTTTATTAATAAAGATACGTAGTGATTTCAACAATCGTCGTGTGATTATTTTCGCTTCGCTTGACTCGATCTCACTCGCACTTCACTGGCACGTCGCGGCACTGACCTATGCGTAACAACGTCGAGCGTCTCGGGTTTCGTATGGACACTCGCGTGCTCGCGTGCTTGAATGAAACTCGGCGACGGCCTTACGTGATTCATGTATTCCTGATTTAGGACTGCCCGCCTCGCTTTGGCGATTCATCCTTTTAAATCCTGTATTTCGGGTTATTGATCGGCCTAGGCGGTTATTACTGGTCAAGGAAAGCCTATTGCCTATTGCACAAGTATTAGTTCAAAGTCCGAAGCACTTTATTAGTCCAAAAGCAAGCGAAGACTTTATAATTGAAGTTCTAGCTTGCACTTCCGTGATGTTCGCGCTTTTTGGCAATCGCCTTCGTAAGTAAATCGTCTTTTGACTTTACGAAATCTTCCACTTTCGCAATAGTCTTCGCGCGATCACTATACGATCCATCTATTTTAATATTTAATATTTAATATTTAATATTTATCGTTGTTGTATATTCATCGTATATGGTCTTTCGAGCTATAACAAATATAAAAATTATCTTTTTAATTGTTTTTTCTTATTTTTTCTTATTTTTCTTGTATATATAAATAGAAAAAACATATACGGACATACAACATTTTAAGAATTATACTTATTTATATACACTCGTCTCTCAACTTAAATTTATTCCACGTTTTTCTTACACAGTTGAGAAATTGTGTAAATGGAGTCTGCCATAAAAATACAAGAAAAATATATAAGAAAAAAACTGTATATTTGTTTTAAAAATTTTATTTTACATATTTGCACAAAAATAATAATAATAAAAATAAACGGAGGAATTTTGCGTAAATAAAAGGATTATTAATCGTGTAAAATAAACTGCGTATAAAAAATAACACATAAATTGATGAATGAGTGTATATTCTTAAATTTTTTTATCAGGAAGTAATGTCTAAGATGCTAATACTGCTTTATAACATTGGCTCATGTCTTAAAACTCTATCTAAAAGATGATCTTAAATATAAGAACCAACTATAAATATCAATTTATGTTATGCAGTTAACCGCGGATGTAAATTTAGCAAAGTATAGTTCATATAGTTGCAATTGTTTGTATTTTGTATTAAAAATTTTGACATATATAATTGAAAAAATTTGATAGTCATTTAGATTATTTAAATCAAATATTTTTAAATAATTGGCGGTATCAGTTAAATTCATTCGAACGCGTACACGCAGATAAAATTCAACAAATTTTGAAATGCACTGTCATCGTGGATGATAATTTTTATCGCGCACGACACACGCGCAGATATAAACAATTTCTCGTAAAGATGAATAAACATACTGATTAATTGTTTGTTGACTTGATTTATGAAGAGTCAGGATGATTTCGATTAACTTAATCGAATCAACTTGTTATTTAATACTTTATTAATTTTATTGTGTGTTTTCTCGTGTCATATTTTGAAAATATTTTTATTAATAATACCGGTTCGGTTATTAATTATTCAACATAAAAAAAGATAAAAAAAGATTTTATTGCCGACAACTATAATACAGAGTACACAAGTATTTTATTTAATACATTTGACAGTGGAAATTTTAGAATCACAATTTCTCTTAAATATTATTCGACAGGGAAAAGATGCCGCATTTATTAAATCGCTAAAGTCTAAAAGTCCTTTGTTGTAGCTGCAATTACTTCCTCTTTTGCTTCAGCAGCATTCATTCATCCTGAAGTTCTTTTGCATCATTCAATTGTGACTAATTGTATAGTCGAGAGGAGCGTAGAATCCATCATTATTTCTTAAGGAAAATCATTTATATTAACAAATAAATATTAATATAAAAGAAATGAACAAAAAAATAATAAGAGGTATTTATTTGTTAAATAAAAATTAATTATAAAAATTAACAAATAATATCAAAAATCGATTTATAGCCGAATAAGTTCATCCGCAATGTGTTCTTTATTTTAATTTATATTTGAGAAAATAAAAAAATTGAAATTTGTTTCGCGATATTATTAGTTATTTCGTTTTTTACAGCTAATTTTTATTTAACAAATATTATTATCTTTGTTACTTTGCTCATTCGTCCGGTCTTTTATATTAATGTTTATTTGTTATTACATTGGCGATTCTAATTTTTCTATTGTTTCAAGGTTTAATTTAATGCATTTATTGAAAATCCGTTTTCCGATCAGGCAATTAAACTTGAAGAATTGGAAACAATCGTTTAGCGCCGAAATGCGCATGTTAATATGTTGACATGCATATTAGCATAACAAGTTCTTATCAATCAAGATTTGTTTTCAAGATTTGTTATCATTATTTGATGAGTCGGCATTATATTAGATGCGATAGAGGGAGATAAATCGTTCGAAGATTCCATTTTCACAATTCATCATGACTCACATACTTGTCCGCATTTCCCGGCGTTGGAGCGTCAGCTTGTAATATATATTTCATACGATCTAAAGAGACGGTGGCAGTTAGTATAATATTTATCACCGGTTACATCGTTATATCGTTACGAGCTAGTACAAGTTGAACTGGCACTAACTGATACACGGCAGTATCACGAATGCAATTGCATCGCTCTGCAATTAGGTATGTTGCTTCCGCTACAAACAATAATAATTTCAGAAAGAAGTAAAGAAAAAAATTCTGTGTACTTTCATCATCGCACGTATGCTGAAAGAAATCTCTTTATCACACATTCATTCATTCATCATCAGACGAAGAAACCGATCACCAGATAGGTGAATTTGAATGAAAAAGCAGAGAAGAATCGTTCCCGCGATTTTCTGACGTAGTTTCTTTTTTTCTCCGAAATGTCGTTGAACTATGAATAAAATGATATTGACACTGATAGATGATATTATTCACTTTATTTCTCAAGTATCACATAATGCGTTTATAAATATTTGAGCGATCTTCAACGTGGCTCTCAATCTCTTTACACCGTACGCGTTATATGTATGTCCCGATAAAAAAATTTTTATATCAAAATATATATAAATATATATAAACATATATAAACATATATATTTATATATAAAATATGTCCATATATGTTCATATATATTTTTTTGTAAAATTACTGCTTGATACAAGAAAAAAAAAAATTAAAAACATAAAAAATAATTAAAAAAATAATTTTTACATTGTTTCTTCTACAAAAAGTCAAGTTTGAGGAAATAAGAAAAAATTGTTTTTATATAATTTTATATAATCATATATCATTATAATTATGTATCATTATACATAATTATATATGAGCAATTTTTTCTAATTTTTTAATTTGACTTTTTGTAAAAGAAATAATGCAAAAATTCTTTTAATTTTTTTTTTTTTTTGTGTTCTCATTATTATACTATTATTTTTCTTGTATCAAACAGTAATTTTACAAAACAAAAAAGTATATATAAATATATTTGGATATATTTCGTTTATAATTATATATTTATATATGTTTATATATATTTATATATATTCTTATATAAAAAATTTTTTATTGGAGCGCATTTTGTTATTTGTTTCTGCATTCTATGCGTAGATAAATTGTTATCAAAGTAATATTGATGTGTCTATGTTTGTTTCTTGTGTTACTTTTTATCTCCACTTGTGTTATTTTATCTCCACTTTACTGTTAGATGCACTGCGTTTAAAAACTTAACTGAGTGCAGTGTGTGACATTCTTGTTTTATGAACGTTTAATGAACAATATAAAGAGAATGAGCTCTCATTGCTTGTTTTTTATTCCAGCATCGCGAGAGATCGTTCCAAATCTCGACGCTAACAATAAATAAAAAATTTTTTTTTCACAATAATAAGTAACAACCGAATAGAGACTACATAATCAGAATTCATCGATATATAACAGGATTGATACATCACAGAATTCAATTTATTGAAAAAAGAAATTTTATTTGTTTAAGAGATAAATTTTACGGTTTAAGTTTTTAAGATGATTTTTTATAATATCGTGATATAATGTTTGTGTACCTAAGCGCGCTATATTAAGAAATAATGGACCAATATTGTTTTTTTCTTTCAGTTTCTTAGCTTAGGTGATGCAATGTATTGCGCATTTTTTAAATTAATTTATCTATCTTTTCTCAACAAATGTTTTAAGATTATTTATATTTTCTTTTACGTGTACATCAGTAAAAATAAATGAGTCATGAGTAAATCAGTAAAAACAACACTTCTTGGTAAAATTTAAGTATAAATCAGTTATCATCCATTGGAAAATTGAAATAAAATGCTATATATAGATAATAATATCTATCTGTGATACTAAAATAATACATTATCAAATTAGAACACTTATTATAGATTAATCATTTCATAAGTTAATCATTTTAATGGCTTAATCATTGAAACTTTTTCTCTAATTAATAATATGAATAAATATTTTTAATAATTTTGAATAGTTATAAAGATTAGAAACTTTTTTGCAATATTATTGTTTTCAGAAGCTAAATGCACTTTTTTAAATCAATATTTTAAAATAATCTTTATAATATGTTGCACATATAGTGATTTCTTTATCGTTTTAGACAAAATTTTATTAAATCTAATTTCATTCAAAATGTATTACCAAGATATATTTTGTTCGTGAATTTTATCATATTTTATAATTTTTCAAGACGGAGATTTATATAGAACATTATATATGTTCTCTTTTTTTTTCAGCGAAGAACATTGATAATCGATTTGCTGGACAATGGAACCTTTCGAAATTTTATGCGGCATTGCCGTTGTAATTCTTGGTCTTTATTATTTCCTCACGTCGACATTCGACTTTTGGAAATCACGTGGCGTCCCTGGTCCACGACCGATACCGGGACTTGGTAATTCTAAAGATGTTATGCTTAATAAAATATCCATAGGTGATTATGTGACAAAAATATATAACGCATACAAAGATGAGCCATTGATTGGAATATTCATTAGGCAGACACCCACTCTTATTGTAAAAGATCTAGATTTAATCAAGGATATTCTTATCAAAGATTTCACCAAATTCTCTGACAGAGGACTTCCCATTTTGGAAAAGGTAAATAAAACTTAAACCTATTATATAAGTATATCCAAAAAATAAACGAAAAACATAGCATATTACTTTAAAGATTTACTTTTATATTTTTCACTTCTATACTTTTATATTTTTCGAGTGATGAGACTTATTAAAAATTATAAGATTTGCTTCTAAAAGTATTAAACAAGTTTTAAACAAGTTTTTGTAAGCTAATAGAGTTTTATTTTGAACTAAATTTGCTCAATTACAATTTTGTTTTTGCCATATCGTAGGCCGAGCCGCTATCGCTACATCTCTTCAATTTGGAACCAAAGAGATGGCGACCGTTGAGGATGAAGCTGTCTCCTGTTTTTACATCCGGTAAACTAAAAGAGATGTTCTCCTTAATATCCGAATGTGCTGACCACCTAGTCCAATACATGGAAAAAATAGCGAGCAGGAATGAATCTGTAGAATGCCGCGAATTGACAGCTAAATATACGACCGATGTTATCGGTAGTTGTGCCTTCGGCATCGAGATGAACGCATTGTCGGACGAAGATAGCGAATTTCGCAAAATGGGAAGAGAAGCATTCGCTGTGACTTGGAAAAATATGTTACGACGAAGACTCAGACAAATGTTTCCGTCGTTTTACAACATACTCGGTTACGTCCTGCCGCAAACAAATGTTACCAAATTCTTCACACGTGTTACCATGGAAAACATAAATTACAGAGAAATACATAATTTCACTAGGAATGATTTCATTGATGTGTTGCGGGAATTGAAGAAACATCCAGATAAATTGGGTAATTTTGGTATGTATTGATTGCATATTTTTATGTCTAGATAATCAAACCTGAAGAGACAAATTCTGTTATAAATTTCTACACAAAAACAACAAATTTCACAGAATCTGTAATATCTAACGATATCGGCAAACTGCTGTTAGAAATCTGACAGAACTTGTTGACAAAGTTTGATATCTGTCAACAGGTAAGCTGTCAATCAGATTCTGACAACAGATTCTGCTTAATTTCTGCTGTTAATCCGCTGTGTGATTATGTGAATAATTCTGTTCTGTCGACAGAACAGAAGCAAAATGCGAATGCAGTTGATATGTTTTTATGTGATTTGCAAGTGTTGATGCCAGTCTACTGACAGTCTGCTAACATTTTACTTACGGGGACATGTTGTTTTCTTCTGTCAGGACAAGAAAAAATTATATGAGTTGTTTTTGACAAGAAAAAATTATATGAGTTGCACTCATACCATATGCTTGAAATAATTTTGTAAATCACATTAAAATGATTAATTTTTGTTTTTATTATGACAACTTTTCTATTATGTTTTGACATTAGTTGCTATTTAAACATGATAATAACTTTAAATGTAATTATAAAATTTTAAAAATAATAAATTTGATATATTTTGATATATGATATACATACATATATACATATATATATATATATATATATATATATATATATATATATATATATATAAATTGTTAAGCAAATAATTAATCTCTTAGAAAACTAAATTACTGATTTATAATGAAGAGAAATATAATATTTTAGATTTGACGGATAGTTTAATAACTTCTCAAGCGTTCGTATTTTTCCTTGCTGGCTTTGAAACTTCGTCGACGACTATTAGCCACGCGCTCTATGAGTTAGCATTAAATCAGGAAATACAAGAGAAGCTACGTGAAGAAATTGACGAAGTTTATGCAAAATATGATGGAAACTTAATATACGACAATATAAAAAATATGGATTATTTAGATAAAGTTTTCAAAGGTACGTTATCCGAAAAGAAAATTAAATAAGAAAATTATATGATTTTATCTTTCTTTTCGGCGATATGATCTTGTTATAAATTTCAACCTAATTGTAATTTCCAGTATACATAAATGCATTTTCATAATTAATGTAATGTTATTTTTGATGTATTCAGAAACCTTACGAAAATATCCGGTAGTGACAGTTCTTATGAGACAATCCATGTCGAGTTATACTTTTGATGGTACCAAAGTTAGTATACCGAAAGACCAAAAAATATGGATTCCTGCTTACGCGATTCATCGAGATTCAAGTATTTATCCAAAACCAGATGTCTTCGATCCAGAAAGATTTAATGACGAAGCTGTGCAAAGCAGGCACCCGATGTCTTACCTACCTTTCGGCGATGGGCCAAGAAATTGTATTGGTAAAGTGAAATAGATTTAAATATTATTTTTCATTTGTTTTGATGCAAAAGAAAAATATTTTTAATCGGAAAACATTTTTACTTCAATCTAATTTATATCATGATCATTTTTTATTTTTAGGTGCTCGTTTCGCTGCTTATCAGAGTAAAGTTGGACTCGTAAAGATACTACGAAACTATAAAATCGAGACTTGCGAAAAAACTCCAATACCTTACGTAAACAATCCTAAGGCATTTCTATTAGCACCAAAAGATGGGTTATACTTGAAAATAGTTAAAATTAATCGAACTTAATTTAAGCTTTTTCATAATTCTTTACTTATGCGTAATAAAAGTGGAGGAAATCTGTCAATTACAACAGTTATAAAATTTATTTTTATAATTGTTCTAATTATTATAATTGTGCTTATTATATTCTTATATTTCTTGTCGTGCATTATATAATGTTTCATATATCAATTAGTTAATAATTAGATTCTAGACATCTTATATTTCGATTTTAAACACGCGTGCTATGGCGTAGTAAGTTTATGCTGTTATAAATCTTAATAATATCTAATCTTTTAAGATCCATTTTTAGAAGGGTAAGACGCTTCTTAGAAGCTATATAAATTTTTAAATTTTGCTATTCTTTAATTACTATTTTTTTATTAACTATTATTATTTATATTAATATATAAATACCATATTATATTGTTATGTAGCAAAAAAAATTAATCATTTTTTGATAATTGCATATGTGATATATGTATATATATATATATAATTATAATAATTATAAATTATATATAATTATATATATATAACATTAATTTAAAATTTAATTAAATTTTATACAAATTAAAAACAATAATTTTTCATTTTATCTTTTATAATATATACTTGAAATTATTTTTTCTTTATTTTTTGTTAAAATAATTGATTATCATGTTTTACATTACATGATAATAAATCATAATATAAACTCATAATATAAAACTTCCAAAAATTGAAAAATACACATAAGGATCATGAATAATCGTAAGTTATCTAGGAAACAAATATTAGAAACAAAAATTTTAATAATTTAAAACAGAAAAATTATTTTTGTAAAATATAATTGTACATAATTAATTAAATAATAATTAAATAATAATCAAATCTTTTTTACTATTTTTTATATCCTATTTTTTTATTTACGTCTCTAATTATTTTTTCTGTGCATGAATATTTTTTGCTTTGTCATATTTGTTTTTGTCTTTTTACATAATAATGTTATCTATTTAGCAACTTATTGAATGTAATAGTTTTGTTTTGTGAGATAACATTGTGTAGAGGGTGTTACCCGGTAAAAAATATTTTATATAAAAATATATATAAATATATAAAAATATATATAAATATATATAAATATATATAAATATATATAATTATATATGAAATATGTCCATACATATTTATATATACCTTTTTGTTTTGCAAAATTACTGTTTGGTACAAGAAAAATAATTCTATAATAATGAGAACACAAATAATAATTAAAAGAATAATGTTTGCATTGTTTCTTTTACAAAAAGTCAAATTAAAAAAAATAAAAAGTAATTCCTTATACATAATTATATATAATAATGTATAATTGTAATGATAATTATATAAAAACAATTTTTTTATTTTTTTCAAACTTGTCTTTTTGTAAAAGAAACAATGCAAAAATTATTCTTTTAATTATTTTTTGTTTTCTAATTATTATTATTTTTCTTGCATTAAGCAGTAATTTTACAAAAAAGGGTATATAAAGATATATGGACATATTTTATATATAAATATATATGTTTATACATGTTTATATATAAATATATATGTTTATACATGTTTATATATGTTTATATATGTTTATATATATTCTTATATGAAAAATTTTTTACTGGGTATCAAATTCTTTAAAATTTTAATTAGCTATACACTCAGAGAAAAAAGTCGTAGCAACTAGAAATTTGAGGACAAATAGCGCCTCAACTATGTATTATAAAGTTGTAATAACAACAATGAATAAGTAATACGAACTAAGAAAATGTAGTAATATAAACCATTTGTAATAAATTGTTCAACAAACTACAGAAAAATAGTCGCATAATAATAATAATGTTTTTTTTAAGTCATCTCAACAATAATTAATTAGTTATGCTTCACTTTAAAAAAATATTTGTCTAAACTAAAAAATATAATAGTTATATCTTATTTGTATGAAGTCTATATAACTGTGTAATGATAATTGAGTCACTATTTCACTATCAATTAATAGTTGACATATTGATACCGTTACTATATTTTTATAGTATTTAATACTACTTTAGTTCTTGTTACCTTATTATTAATAATAAAACTAGTGCCAGATACTTAAATTACAGAGTTGTCAAAAATATAGTTGCCACAACTATTTCGTTTTCTCTCAGTGTACTTATATTAGCATACAAAAGGCGATAATATAATGAATTTTGAATAATTTTTTATTAAAGTAAAGTGATATTTATAACTATTTTTTCCAAATATAAAAATTAATTATCTTTGAATAAAGATATTAAAATAGTCCAGAGAAAATTGTATCGTATGCTAATATTTGAATGATTCTTTCTTATTATTCTATAAATAAGTCATAAATCATTGAAGCACTAAAGAGAGTATAAGTTACAAAATAAACTTTTGACAAAACTTTTTTATTATCTTGTTTTTGTCTAGTGACATCATATCTTCATTGTTTAAAATTCACCTGACATTTTTTTATATATTAAAAACATTTAATTATTATATATTTAATTTAATGTGACATTATTACATTTTATTTGAAATACACTTGTTTGAATTTTATCAAATTTTACAATTTCTTAAAATAAAAATTTATCTAATAACAATATTGTTTTCTCTTTTCTTTTTTTTTTAGAAATTGTTGAAGATCGTAATAATGTACGACGATAGGTAGGGCAATGAAACTTTTTCAAATACTGTACGGCATTATCATTGTATCCTTCGCTCTTTGTAACTTTTTTACTTCGACTTTTGGAAATCACGTGGCGTGCGAGATCTATGACCGATACCGGGTATACTTGAAAACGTTATGCTTGGAAAAATAACCGTGAATGATAAAAGCGTACAGTGACTACAGAGATTAACCATTGATTTGGATATTCATTATGAGGACAGTTATTTTTATCGTAAAAGAGATTTAATTAAAGATATCTTTGTCAATCAAAGATTTTCTCTCGTTCACCGAAAGAGGGTTCATCACTCATCAGAACCACATTAAGCTGTCTCATTCGAAATGCAAACAATTCGTTTCTTGCGAAAGTCTTGTGATATATTCTTATATTTTTTTGAATGAAGAATCTCATTGAAAATCGTAAAATTTGCATGAAAAAGTTTCAAGCAATTTTCTGTAACTTGAACCTAATTTTGAGCTTTATTCGATTACATATTTGTTTTCGTTATTGCCAATCCTCTAACGCAAAATCTCTTTGGAACTGAAAAGATGGCTCTTAAGGTGATGCTAAACCAAAGACCGAACTCCGATGCGGATCCTGTTTTACCGACTAAATGCACTTATACATATACGATTTACGCGACAAGAACACATYACTATATACTAATACATCAATATTTCACGCGCTCGCACGCATAAATCTTTTTAATCTCTTTTCTCTTATATTAAAGCTTCTAGCTCATTTCAAAAAGCATAATATTGTTCTTTCATGTAATCGTTAGGCGCCTAGCTACTTTTCGTACACGTACAAAGTATAAAACTTTTATATAAAGCAAATGATGTTACGAGTCGACGCCAGAAGTCGATAAATTTTGTAATTTTTTTCGTTTTTCATATCCAAATGTAGCTTTGCGCCTGCGTTATTATCTATACTTTAATTGTGGAAAAGGATTTTTAAATCTATAAAGGCAATTAGAAGAAAAGAAATTAAAACAAATGTCGGTAAAACAGACGGCTTTAGCATCCCCTTAAAGACGAAGTTGTCACCTATTTTTATATCCCATAAATGATATAAAGATGTCTTATTAATATCAGAGTGCGCCGATTATCTTATAAATTATACGAAAGAATTAGGAAACAGAAACGAATCCATACAGTGTCTTGAACTAATGATCAAATATGATGTTATCGATCTCTGCGTCTTCGGCATCGAAATAACCGTTCTGTCAAATGAGAATAGCGATTTTCGAAAGATAGAAAGAAATGTATTTAATCTGCCCTAGTAACTCTGATAGCACGAAAAAGCTTCTATAACGTTGCAGAGACAACATTACCGCGATCTTATCTATCTTTCGACGGATCTGGAAAGAAACTGCATTGATAAAATAAAAAAAATTTTAATATTATTTAGTTAAATTTAAATGTTTATGTAATAACTTTAATCATAATTTAAATGTACGCACATGTATGTAAAATAGTGATTTAATTAAAAATATTAATAATATAAATAAAATATTTTTCTCACAATTTTATTAGATTTATTATTGATGTTAGATTTATTATTTTGCGTGTACTTATTAAATTATTTATTAAATTAATTTTTTTTTATTTGTTTTTAATTATTTTTTTATGCATGAATATTATTTTGTCACGTTTTCGTTTTTATACAATAAGTAAAAGTTAATTAAACCGCTTGTTGGTCAAATCAGTTAAGTCCACTTTTTGAATATTTTTAAATTTTATCGTCAAAGCGCTTGATTGATTTTACCTTTAAAAATTTTTTAATATTTCAAATTTAAATTTTAAGATATATTCAAAAAGTGAGGTTAATGGATTTGGTCAATGAGCGGCTCAATTATTCAGTAACATTTTGAATAATAGTTTTGTATGTAAGAAAACATAGAGTGTGTGTGTGTGTTATCTAATTTTTTTAAAATTTTAATTAGCTACATACGTTAGCATAAGATAAAAAGCGATAGTATAATAAATTTTATAGTTTTTTTGCTGTTAAATGGAAATGAATTTATAATTATTCTCCTCCGATATAAAAGTTCAATATCTATGTGAATATTAAAATAATTCAGAGAAAGTTATATCATATATACGAACGATTCTTTCTCACTATCCTTAAGTTATATATAAATTATTGAAGTGATAAAAATAAATTACAAGCTGTAAACTTCCGACAAAACTTTTTTATTATCTTGTTTTCTTTATTGATTTAGTGATAACATCATATCTTCATTGTATGAAACTCACACATAATTTTTTATACATTAGAAACATTTAATGTGATATCTTTACACTTTATTTGAGATACATTTCATTTAAATTTTATTGAATTTCATAATTTTCCAAAACGGAAATTTATTTAATAGAATATTGTTTTCTCATTTTTTTCCCTAGAAATCGTTGAGAAATCATAATAGTAGGACAATGGAATTCTTTCAAATACTGTGCGGCATCGCCATAATCTTCGCTCTTCATTATTTTTTTACTTCGATTTTTGATTTTTGAAAATCACGTGACGTGCGTGGTCTACAATTGATATCGATATTTGGTACATGCAAAAATGTTATACTTGGAAAAATAAGTAATAATTGATTACGTGACAAAGGTGTACAATGACTACAAAGATGAACCAATAATTAAGATATTCACTATAAGGATACCCATTCTTATCGTAAAAGATCCAGATTTAATTGGGAGTATCTTTGTCAAAGATTTCCTCTCGTTTACCGAAAGAAGATTCATCAGAAGGTACGATCATTTTAAGCTGTCTCATTCAAAATGCAAATGAATCGCTTCATGCGAAAGTCTTGCAATATATTCTTCTTGAATGAAGAACTCTGTGATCATGAGATTTGCTTCGAAAAATCTCAAGCAAATTTCTTGATAGAATCTATTTTTGAGCTTTGCTCGATTATATATGTATTTGTTTTCGTTATATGGCAGATCGATTCTTTCTCGCAAAATCTCTTCAATTTAGAAGAGATGGCGAATCTTAAGAACAAAGCATATTTTTATATTCCATGAATTGAAGAATATGTTCTTGTCAATATCAGAATGTATCGACTATCATGTAAATTAAACAAAGCAATTAGCAAAAGTGAATCAGAAACAAGTCCATAGAGTGTCTTGAGCTAATGGCCAAATATATAACTGATATTATCGGTAGTTACACCTTTGATATCGAGATAAACGTTCGAGAATAGCGATTTTTAAAGGAGAAGAAAAAATAGTTATTCAATCTGCCCTGGTTAGATTCTCCAGCGAATCAGAATCAAAGAATTTTTGCCATAATTGTACGATATCCTTGGTTACATCTTGCCACAAACGGAGATTACCAGATGCTTTATTATAACGTCTCGTCATTGACAGTAGGAAAGGGAAAAAAATAATATCGTTAGGCATGATTTCATTGTTATATTAAGCAACTTAAAAAAAGATTCGGATAAGACGGGCGATATTGATAAATATTGTATTATTATTTTACTCTATTATTATTTTTAACTCTGTTGTACGAAAATTTTTATAGTAGTAGAATATATTTATGTGTGTGTTGTAGACTTTTATAATTCTATAATATAATTTTAGAACATAATTATATAATTATAGCAAAGCGTTAAATTTCGCATTGTGAGTGATGACTAATTGATCATATATCAATTATTAAGAAGTTATATCAAAGTTGCATGAATTGCAGAATTATGTCAGTTTTTGATATTCCATAGAAAGCTGCTTGCTATTAAAAAATAATTCACTTTTCAGATTTTATACACAGTTTGATAGTTTCTCAAACATTTATATTTTTTTGCTGTTTATTACTTCATCGACAGCAATGACTAACACCCTCAATGATTTCTCAAAATCAAAAGATACAAGAAAAACTACGTGAAAAAATATTGACAAGGAATATACGAAACATGGTGGCAGTTTAACATATCAAAAGATCAAGAAAATGAATTACTTGAACAAAGTATTCAAAGTAATACGCCGTTCGAAAAGAAAAATTAAAATAGTAAAAGAGACATGAAGAAATCCATTTTTGCAGCAACATTATAATATAATTTTATAGCTAATAAAACTAAAACTGTAAAATTTTTTAGTGCGTTTAAATGCATTTATATGATTTAAATATATGAAATTAAATGCATTATTTTGAATGCAGAAGTTATGCAAAAATATCCAGCTGATTTTTTCTTTTAAGAAAAACGACATCGGATTATACTTTTAATATACCAAAAAATTTGAATTCCTGTTTATGCTGTTTATCGAGATCCGATAATTTATCAAAAATCGGTTTATACAAAACCGAAAAAATTAAAATGAAGAAGATGTGAAAAGCAGACACTCTATGGTTTATCTATCCTTCGGTAATAGACCAAGGAATTGCATTGATATAATAAAATAAATTTAAATATTATCTTTTATTTATTTTTGCGCTATTTAATTATAAAAAAATATTTTTTATTGTAATTTGATGTGATGACCGATTTTCATTTTCAGGTACTCGCTTTGCTACTTATCAGAAACTTGAGCTTATAAAAATACTACGTACCTATAGAGTCGAATGTTGTGAGAAAACATAAATACCTTACGTGGCCGATAAGAAGAATCTTGTATTGTCATCAAAGAGCAGAATATACTTGAGAATATAAAAGTTTAAAATTAATCGAGCTTAATTTAAAAAACTTTTATAACTCTTTCAGGAAGGTTGAAGAAAGTGTAATTAATTTGTGTATTTAATTTGATTAATTTTAATTATTAAAAAACATGCATAAAAAATGTGAAGGAAATTCCTGTCATTACAATAATAAGAACAATTTCTATTGCAATAATACTTACTAATTTTACTTACATTGTTATACATAACATCTCATCTCTCACGCGTCACACCAGTCACATAATAATTAATTGTTTAAATTTAATTATTGTTACATACAAATTAATTATACTTAATTTCTTTAAAAATCTTTTTACCGTTTTATCTTTTATGTGGGCACTATTACATGTAAAGTCCAATTATAATTTGTGAATCTTTTACATCTCCTGCTCATTGAGCACCAAAATCCGTCGTAGTTTATACTGCAAGATCATCATTTGGCCTCTTTGATATTTGTATTTATTTATTTCAAAGTCGGTTCTAATCTCAAATATTATTGTGTATATTCATTTTGCCAAACAAAATTTGAAGCAAGATTTTACAAGATCTGTTTTTTACAGACTTGGCTATCTTGACTACAGGTATATATATTTCAGATAAAACAGCTTCTGTTATCATATTATTAATGGTGAGTTGGCACAAACATCGTTTTGTCTTTTTTAACATTCAATAAGTAACAAAGACCTGTGTCGACTTATGTCACATTGTAGTGATAACTGCAATCACAATTACATCACAAAAATTGATTATAAATATACGGCCAGTAACCCACGAATTAAAAAATTTATCTAAAAAACTAATCAGTATATCTAGCTAAATATTGAATCAGATTTATTAGATTCATTTCTGTTCCGGTATGTGCTACTGCACGCTTGCTATGCCTGTCAGATATTATCTTATTGACTGAAACTATTTTAGAACTACTTGCAGAGTCACGCATTGAGTGAGGTGGGAGATGAATTCCGAAGATATATTGTTTCTTTACAAATCATATTTGTCAGTGTCTCCTTCGCCTAATTCGATACGAGTTGTACAGCGACAGTATTCCAATTATACTATTACAACTGCTAGTACAACAAGTACACTTACGAGTTGATACGAGCTGATACATGGCAATGTTATAGACGCAATTCATATTTAAGATCGTTCGCATTGCGCATTCAAGTATGTTATGTTTTGTCTAATATCTTTGAAAAAAATGAACCAATTCTGTAATTTCATTCTCGTTCTTGTATGTTGAAAAAAAATCGATTACATGTCCATCGTCATTAAACGAAGAAGCTCACTGAGGCTATTTCATGGAAATTTCATATGGAAAAATAGAAAGAAATCGATTTCTGGCGTGGTTTTTTCTCTTAACTAGATGCTACAATTATTTTTTGCAGCATTGCTCATTATTTTTAAGGTTCCAACAAATATTATTTTCTGATCTGTATTCAGCAAAATTTTAAATCACTCTCTCAGCAAAATCGTTCTTTTGTATAAGTCTTAGATTTTAATAAGATGATTTTTACATCACAATGCAATACGAACTATATTACAAATTAATTAGCTATATTACTTTATTTTTATAATTTGATGATGCAACATTTTGCGCATTAATTTATCTGATGGCAATCTTGAATAAACATTTACAATACTGATATTTTATTTTAAACTGCTGATATTTAAACTACATTTTGAGCGTATTCATTATTTAGTATCTAATTATTTAATATCATGAATGATAAAACTGCAATACTTAGTGATACATTTTTTAAATCAATATTATTTTAAGGCTAATATTCATTGTCAATTGTCACACTATAATGTGTTATAAGTGTAATTTCTAGATAATTTTTTAGTCTTGAAATATTTTGATTTCAATATAATTCTATCAAGTTTAGCTTAAACATATATTTTATTAAAGATAAAATTTTGTTTAAATCTTCTTTTCTCGAGATGGAGATTCATGTAACAGAATGTCATTTCCTCTTTGCTTTCAATAAAAATTATTTGTGATAATCGATGATTTCTTTTTTCTAGATAATGGGAGTTTTTGAAATTTTATGCGGAATTGTCGCATTAATTCTCGTTCTTTATTATTTCTTCATCTCGACCTTCGATTTTTGGAAGTCACGGGGCGTTCGTGGTCCACGACCTATACCGGGATTTGGTAATTTTAAAGATGTTATATTAACAAAGATATCCGAAGGTGATTATTCAACAAAAGTATATAACGACTACAAAGACGAACGATTGATTGGGATATTCGCCAGAAGAACACCCATTCTTATTGTAAAAGATCCAGATTTAATTAAGGATGTTCTTATCAAAGATTTTTCCAAATTCGCAAGTAGAGGACTTCCTACCCATGAAAAAGTGAGATTTTTTGAATGAGTCTTGCAGCAAATCATGAGATTTGCTTCGAGAAGTCTCAAAGCAAAGTTTCAAACAAGTTATCAATGAAATTTGATTGCAAATTATTACTTGATTACAATTTTGTTTTTGCTACATATTTTGCAGGCTGAGCCGCTGTCGCAACATCTTTTTTCTTTGGAGCCGAAAAGATGGCGACCGTTGAGAATAAAGCTGTCGCCTATTTTTACATCTGGTAAAATAAAAGAGATGTTGCCTTTAATAACAGAATGTGCTGATCACCTGATCCAATATATAGAAAAAATAGTGAGCAGAAATGAACCCATAGAATGCCGCGAACTAACGGCCAAATATACAACTGACGTTATCGGTAACTGTGTTTTTGGCATCGATATGAATGCATTGTCGAACGAGGACAGCGAATTTCGCAAGATGGGAAGGAAGATATTCGCTTCAACCTGGATACGTGTGTTACGAGTAAGAATCAGGGAAACTTTTCCATGGTTTTACAATATGCTCGGTTACATCCTGCCGCAATCAATTGTTACCAAATTCTTTATACGTGTTGTCACGGAGAGTATGAACTACAGAGAAACGAATAATATCACTAGAAACGACTTTATTGATTCGTTGCGCGAATTGAAGAAGCATTCAGATAAATTGGCCGATATTAGTACGTATTTTTTTACATATTCTTTTCTTCTATTATAAAACAATTTGTTAGATAAAAGACTTTAATCTTTTTCAGATAAAAAATTGATTCTTATTTGAAATAATTTTAGAAATCATAACGTAGTTAATTTTTGTTCGGATTATTACAGCTGTATTTACTTTACTCTAAGCATATTGAACTTATTATAAATTATAATATGATTAAATAATCCGATAAAAACTCGAATATTTATAGTAAGAAAAAAATAATATTTTAGATTTGACGGATAGTTTAATAGCTTCTCAAGCATTCATATTTTTCGTTGCTGGCTTTGAAACTTCGTCATCAACTATTAGCAATGCGCTCTATGAGTTAGCATTAAATCAGGAAATACAAGACAAACTACGTGAAGAAATTGATGAAGCATATGCAAAATATGGCGAAGATTTAATACGCGACAACCTAAAAGAACTGGATTATTTAGATAAGGTTTTCAAAGGTACGAAGAGAAAATTAAAGTCGATATGCTATTGTCTTTCTTTTCAGCAACTTGGAACATGATCTTATTGTTACATAGAAAGAACAGTTTTGCCGAAAGATCTAAAATTGTAGCAGGATATAGATAAAAAAAATAATTTTGTTAAACTATCAAAATAATTATGTAGAAAGCTCAAACTAGTTGCTAGAACATCAAAATTTTTAGCAGCATTGCTCGTTATTTTTAAGATTCCAACGAAATTATTTTCAGATCTGTATCTCGCAAAATTTTAAATTTTTCTCAGCAAAATTATTCTTTTTAATGTAATAATCTTTAACTTAATTGTAATTTTTTTATGTAAAAAGAATTTTATTTCTATTAACTTTTATACATATAAAAATATTATATGGCCACCAAGATCCAGTCTTAACCGTCATAGGTTTGATGGCGAATCCACCCTATTATCTATTCTAAACCTTTTTATCTTTCTAATCATTTTCTCATAATTTTTTCATGTATATAAATGCATAATTCACTCATAATTTCATAATTCAAAACTGTTCTTAATGCATGCAGAAACATTACGAAAATATCCGATAGTGACAAATATTACGAGACAATCCATGTCGAGTTATACTTTTGATGGTACCAAAGTTAGTATACCGAAAGACCAAAAAATATGGATTCCTGCTTATGCGATTCATCGAGATTCAAGTATTTATCCAAAACCAGATGTCTTCGATCCAGAAAGATTTAATGACAAAACTGTGCAAAGTAGGCACCGGATGTTTTACCTACCTTTCGGCGACGGGCCAAGGAATTGCATTGGTATGGTGAAATAAATATAAATATCATTTATCATTTCTATTTTTGAAGAAAAATATTTTTAGTCAAAGTATATTTCGATAATAATTTTGATAATATAATCGATATAATCGATAATTCTGATGTAATTATACGATTACCATTTTATTTTTAGGTGCTCGCTTCGCTGTTTATCAGAATAAAATTGGACTTATAAAGATATTACGAAATTACAAAGTTGAGACTTGCGAGAAAACTCCAATACCTTACGTAAATAATCCTAAGACATTCCTATTAGCACCAAAAGATGGACTATACTTGAAAATAGTTAAAATTAATCGAACTTAATTTAAGCTTTTCCCTAACTCTCTACTCATGCGTAATAAAAGTGGAGGAAATCTGTTATGAATTATAACAATAATAAAATTTATTTTTATAATTGTTCTAATTCTTATTAACTTTCTTGATGTCGTTGTGCATTAATATATATATGTACATATATCAATAGGTGAATAGATCTTACACATATTATATCCTGATTTTGAATTTACATGCATACTGTCTAGAATAGTTTAATTTTAAGTTTATGCTGTTATATATATATATATATCTTAATAATATATAATCTTTTAAGATTAAATATTGTTTTGTCCTTTATCATTGAAAATATATTATTTTCGATATATATTAAAATTATAAATATATGAAGTAATAAAAATCAAATGCAAATATTTAATTGGCATATATGCAGATCAAAAATAATTACAAATACTTATATTAAATATTTTTATAATTTTAATATTTTTTATTAATAAAAAATTCCACATTTGAATATATATAAACTTTTTTTAAATAATTTTAATAAATTGCGAATAAAAGTTTGCTTCTAAAATGTTGCAAAATATAAATATAAATATAAATATTGCAAAATATTGTTTTTTAATTTATTACAAATGTATTACTTTCGTGCGCATTTCATAAGCATATCATCAACAATATCATTACTCTTTTAAAAAATTTTATATAATTTGAACAGAAAAATTATTTTTGTAAAATATAATTGTATATAGTAATTAAATAATTATTAAATAATTATTAAATAATAATTAAATAATAATCAGACATCTTCTTTATTATTTTTTTATATTTATCCTATTTTTTATTTACGCCTTTAATTACTTTTTCTGTGCATGAATATTTTTTGCTTTGTCATATTTATTTTGTCTTTTTTTATAATAACGTTATCTATTTAGCAACATATCAAGTGTAATAGTTTTGTTTTGCAAGATAACATTGTATAAAGAGTGTTATCGAATTCTTTAAAATTTTAATTAGCTTATATTAGCATAGGTTACAAAAGGCGATAGCATAATGAATTTTGAATAGTTTTTCGTTATTAAAACGAAAGTAATACTTATAACTATTTTTTTTAATATAAAAATTATTTTCTAATGCAGATATTAAAATAGTTCAGAGAAAATTATATCATGTACTAATATTTGTGTGTGTGAACGATTCTTTCTCATCTCTTATTCTTAAGTAAGTTATAAATTATTGAAACGATAAAAATAATATGTTACAAGATAAACTTTTGATAACATTTTTTTATTATCTTGTTTTTGGTTTAATGATATCATATCTTCCTTGTTTAAAGCTCACATGACATTTTTTATACATAAAACCATTTAATTATTATATATTTAATTTAATGTGACATCATTATATTTCATGTGAAATATATTCGTTTGAATTTTGTCAGATTTTATTTAATGTCTCAAGATAAAAATTTATTAAAAAAAATTTATTTAGAACATTGTTTTCTCTTTTTTTTTAAATCGTAATAATATATGACGATCGTAGGACAATAGAACTTTTTCAAATACTGAACGGCATTGTCACCGTATTCTTCGTTCTTTATATCTTCTTTACTTCGACTTTTGGAAATCACATGGCGTGCGTGATCCGTGATCGGGTATACTCAAAAATGTTATGTAGAAAAATAACCGTGAATGATTACATGACGTACAGTAACTAGAGAGATGAACCATCGATTGGGATATTCATTATGAGCACACTCATTCTTATCGTAAAAGATCCAGATTTAATTAAAAATATCTTTGTCAATCAAAGATTTTCTTTCGTTCACTGAAATAGGATTTATCAGAAGATGCGACCACCTGGTACAAAATTTTTCGTATAAAAATATATATAAATATATATAAATATGTATAATTATATATAAAATATATGTTTATATATGTTTATGTATCCTTCTTTCTTTAATAAAAATTATTGTTTGATACAAGAAAAATAATAATAATAATAAGAAAAAAATAATAAAAATAATAAGAACAAAAAGTAATTAAAAGGATAATTTTTGCATTATTTCTTTTACAAATAATCAAGTTTAAAGAAATGAGTAAAAATTGCTTATATATAATTGTATATAATGATCTATATATAATTATATATGAGCAATTTTTTCTCAACGAGAATTTAATCATAATTTAAATGTACGCATACGTACGTAAAATAGTGATATAATAGATTTAATTAAAAAATATTGTTTCTCTCATCAATTTTTATTTGACGTTTATTATTTTGCCCTGTACTTATTAAATTATTTTTTAAATTAATGGTTTTTATTTTTATTTGTTTTTAATTCCTTCTTTTGTGCAAAAATATTATTTGCTTTGTTACACGTTTTTGTGTTTTTACACAGCTAACGTTAAAAGTTAATTCAGCAACATTTTGAGTAACAGTTTTGTATGCAAGAAAACATGGAGTGTTATCTAATTTTTTTAAAATTTTAATTAGTTACATATGTTAGCATAGAATATAAAAAGCAATAGCACAATAAATTTTACAGTTCTTTTATTGCTAAACGAAAGTGGTATTTATAACTATTTTGCTCTGATAAAAGTTCAATATCTATGCGGATATTAAAATAGTCCAGAGAAAGCTATTCCGTGTATTTGAACAATTCTTTCTCACTATCCTTAAGTAAGTATAAATCATTAAAGCGATAAAAATAAAATAAGTTACAAGCTTTAAACTTCTGACAAATTTTTTTATTATCTTGTTTTCTCTAATAATCTTTATCTAGTGATGATCATATCTTTATTGTTTGAAACACACACATAATTTTTTATAGATTAGAACCATTTAATGTAATATCATTACATTTTATTTAAAATATATTTTATTTAAATTTTATAAAATTTTATAATTTTTTAAAATTAAATTTAAAAAAAGATTTAGTCGTACTCTACGCGATTATGGCTAAAATAAATTTTTTTCTGAATTATAATGTGCGCTTTTAAAGTGTTACCTTTTATGTTGAAAATGTTTTTTTTTGTTTCTATATTTTTTAGATTTTTTTTTTATCGAGATAGGAGGTTTGAAGACTCACATACGAGAAGCCTCGTGCATTGTCATAAAATGACAACGGAATTAAAATATTTTGAAATTATATTTAGAGGTTTTCAGGGTTGTTAAATTTAAATCTGAAGCCCAAAATTCAAAATTCAAATGGCGGATTCAATCTGGCACACAGATAAATTTTCGTATCGACGAAAATTTGATCAATTTGGGATCAATCGACTTGCAAACAGCGCGCTTTTCAACAGCAAACCTTTCAATGTTTTCGTGTTACGCATATGTGCATACAATTATTTTTTCCTATTATGTAGTCAGATAATTGTCATCAAAACAATATTGATGTGTTTGCATCCATTACTTCTTTTCTGCTTTATTATCAATTACAATTATACATCGCTCAAAATCAAGAACATCTCACAAATTGAATTTTACTACAGTGAAAGCTCTCTCTGTTTATTTCTCTCGTCTTTTTCTAGTCCAGTATCGCGAGAAATATTAAAAAATAAAAATTACTTTGTTAGTGTTAAACGAAAAACTTCTCGATTCTCGATTAAATAACAATCAAACAGAAATTACGTAATCAACACGTAATAGAAATTATGAGATTATCACGTTTATTCTATTACAAAATTTTATTTGTTTAACCGATGATAAATTTTACATAGAAAGACCGGTTTTGCTGAAAGATCTAAAATTTTAACTGGATACAAATCAAAAAAAGATTTTGTTGAATTATATAAAATAATTATGCAGAATACTCGAACAAGTTGTTAGAATATACAAATTTTTTGCAGCATTGCTCATTATTTTTAAGATTCCAGAAAAATTATTTTCTAATTTTTATCCGCAAAATTTTAGATCCCTCAACAAAATCGTTCTTTCCGTGTATGTCTTAAATTTTAAGATGACTTTTACATCACGATATAATATGTATTTACAAACTAATTAGCTATATTATTTTTTGTTAGTAATTTGTTAGTAATTTATTATCTTTGATGCAACATTTTGCGCATATATGCATCAATTCACTTAATGACAATCTTGAATACACATTTATAATATTTACACTACTGATATTTAAACTACTTTTCGCGCGTGTGCATTATTTAGTATTTAATTATTTAATATCATGAATAAAACTGATATAATATTTAGTGATGAAATCATAGATAAATATTAAGATTAGAAAATTAATATATATTTCAAGATAGAAATCAATAAATATTATTTTAAAGCTAATATTCATTGTCACGTTTTAATGTATTTTAAATATAATATCGATCATTTTCCAATTTTGAAGTATTTTGATATATTATTTTGATATATTGATATTTCTCGACAAAATTCAAGTTTAGCTTAAACATTTTATTAAAAATAATTATTTTATTAAAAATAAAATTTTTGAATTTTCTTTTTTCAAGACGGAGATTTACGGAACGTCCGTTTCGTCTTTTCTTTCAGTAAAAATTATTTGTAATAATCGATGATTTCTTTTTCCTAGATAATGGGACTCTTTGAAATTTTATGCGGAATTGTCGCACTAATTCTCGCTATTTATTATTACCTCACGTCGACCTTCGATTTTTGGAAGTCACGTGGCGTTCGTGGTCCACGACCTATACCAGGATTCGGTAATTTTAAAGATGTTTTATTAACAAAAATATCCGCGGGTGATTATTTAACAGAAGTATATAACGACTACAAAGACGAACGATTGATTGGTATATTCGTCAGGAGAACACCTGTTCTTGTTGTAAAAGATCCAGATTTAATTAAGGATGTCCTTATCAAAGATTTTTTTAAATTCGCAAATAGAGGACATCCTAATTACGAAAAGGTGAGATTTTTTTTGAATGATGAGTTACAGCAAATCGTGAGATTTGCTTTGAGAAGTTTCTCAAGCAAGTTTCAAACAAGTAATTCAGTAAAAAATTATGTTTAAGGCACAAAAAAATTAAAAATAACAATGGTCGAAACGTTTGAACAATTTTTAATTTTAATTTTTATTTTTATTGTTATTCTTATTCTTATTTTGTAATTTTAATTTGAGTCATATTTGACACACTTTATTAGCTATTACATCTGGCACGTAGCCCTTGATCATATTATTATTTTTAATTCAGTAAAATTTGATTGTAAACTAAACTTACTTGATTACAATTTGGTTTTTATCATATTGTAGACTGAGCCGCTGTCGCAACATCTTTTCTCTTTGGAACCGAAAAGATGGCGACCCTTGAGGCTAAAGCTAACACCTGTTTTTACATCCGGTAAGCTAAAGGAAATGTTCTCCTTAATATCCGAATGTGCTGATCTCCTGGTCGAATATATGGAAAAAATAGCGAGCAGAAATGAACCTGTAGAATGTCGCGAGTTGATAGCCAAATATACGATCGATGTTATTGGTAGTTGTGCCTTCGGCATCGAAATAAATGCACTGTCGAATGAAAATAACGAATTTTGCGAGATGGGAAAGAAGGTATTCACTTTGACCTGGACACATCTGTTACGAGTAAGAATCAGGGAAACTTTTCCATGGTTTTACAATATGCTCGGTTACATCCTGCCGCAAACAAATATTACCAAATTTTTCACACATGTTGTTATGGAAAATATGGACCACAGGGAAATGAATAATATCACTAGAAACGACTTCATTGATACGTTGCGCGAATTGAAGAAGCATCCAGATAAATTGCCCGATATTAGTACGTATGGATAATTTTTACGTATTTTTTTTTCTGTTATAAGAAAAATTTTTTAAATAAAAAACAAATCTTTTTTAAATGAAAAACTAATTCATGCTTGATTAATTTTATAAATCATAATGTAGTTAATGGTTGCTCGTATTATTACAGACGTATTGACTTTACTCTAGTTATACTGAACTTATAAACTATATAAATATATAAATTATTAAATAGTTCGATAAAAACTCGAATTAAGTAAGGAAAAAATAATATTTTAGATTTAACGGATAGTTTAATAACTTCCCAAGCATTCCTATTTTTCATTGCTGGCTTTGAAACTTCGTCGACAACTATTAGCCACACGCTCTATGAATTAGCATTAAATCAGGAAATACAGGATAAACTACGTGAAGAAATTGATGAAGCATATGCAAAACATGGCGTATGGCATCTAATAAGCGACAATATAAAAGGAATGGATTATTTAGATAAGGTTCTCAAAGGTACGTTGTTCGAAGAAAAAATTAAATGAGAAGTAGATACGCTATTGTCTTTCTTTTCAGTGACTTCAAACATGATCTAATTATTTCTCATGGAAACAACAATTTTTCCAGAAGATCTAAAATTTTAGCTGGATACAGATCAGAAAAGTAATTTTTTTGAAACTATTAACAAAATCGAGACCAGTAACGTAGTTCTACGTCATTTTAAATTTTTTAGCTGAATGCTAGCTCTATCAATTTTAATATTGTCAGTAATTTTTTATCCATATTTTCAGTACGTTTGTAATATTTAATTTTTTTTAATTTTAAACAACAAATGACTAAAATCATCATATTGAGAAGTAATATTTCTTATTCACATACATACAAACAGCAGATCCTTGCGGTACTCAGCTATAAACATTTAGAAATTATATGCGGTGTTCAGCTAGTTTTGCCCTACAATCACCGGTCACGAATGTGTTAAATATTAAATTTTATTGTTAAACTTGTTAAATAGTGTTATTATATTTTAATTTAGTAATATATTTTATATTTAAAATTATATATAAGTATTTTATATTTAAATATAAAAGAAACATTAGCACGAAGATCTAGCTTTGACCAGCGCATCTTTAATTATTTGTTTTCACATATCAATCTATATTCTAATTGTTATTTTATATTTATTAATAAATACCACACAACACATTGTTACGTAAAATAAATATGTAAAAATGTTACAAATATGTAAAAATGTTAAAAGTTTTATGTACCTGTAAATTCACCATATTCGTTTTCTAAAAAAATATTTAATGAATTAAAGAAGCTTGATCAATTTTAATATTGGTAGTAAATTTTCATCAGTTTTTTCAATATGCATTTGTAATGTTTAATTTTTTTTTATTTTAAACAAATGATTATAAGCATCATATTGAGAAGTAATATTTTTTACATTCACATACATACACACAAATAGCAGATCCTTGCAGTATTTGGCTACAGACTTTTGAAAATTATATGCGACATTCAGTTAACATCTTGTCCGATAATCGCCGATCCCGAATGTGTTAAAATAATTATGTAGAAAGTTACGTTCAAACTAGTTGCTAGAATATCAAAATTTTTTAAAACAGCATTGTTCTTATTTTTAAGGACCACGAAATTATTTTGATGGCCCAATAAAATTATTTTCAGATCTGTATCCAGCAAAATTTTAGATCTCTCAACAAAATCATTCTTTCCGTGTAATAAAAAAACCTTCAACTTAATTATAATTTTTTCATATATATAAATGCATTTCTATAATTCAACATTATTCTTAATGCATGTAGAAACCTTACGAAAATATCCGCCAGGGATATTTCTTATGAGACAATCGACATTGAGTTATACTTTCAATGGTACCAAAGTTTGTGTACCAAAAGACCAAAAAATATTTATTCCTGTTTACGCGATTCATCGAGATCCGAGTATTTATCCGAAACCAGATATCTTCAACCCGGAAAGATTCAATAAGGAAGCTGTGCAAAGTAGGCACCCGATGTTTTACCTACCTTTCGGCGACGGGCCAAGAAATTGCATTGGTATGATGAAATAAATATAATTTTATATATATATGTAAAAGATAAATATCATTTATCATTTCTCTTTCCAATAAAAAATATTTTTAGTTAAAACATATATTTAATCGCTAATCTTGATGTATGATTATATGATTGCTATTTCATTTTCAGCTACTCGCTTCGCTATTTATGAGTGTAAAGCTGGACTTATAAAGATATTACGAAATTACAAAGTCGAAACTTGCGAAAAAACTCCGATACCTTACGTAAACAGTTCTAATACATTTCTATTAGCACCAAAAGACGGACTATACTTAAAAATCATTAAAATTAATCGAACTTAATTTAAGCTTTTTTGAATTCTTCTGAAAACATGCATAAAAATGGTGAAGGAAATATCTGTCAAATAGTATAATAATGAGTCATACTATTCCTGCAATATAATACTTATTAATTTTTCGGATATCATATAATAATTTTTTATTGCGAGTTCATCAGACAATTATATTGTTTACATTTAATTCATGCATATAAAATTAATTAGTATATAGTCTCTTTAAACTTCTTTTTCCATAATTTTTATGTGAGTATTCTATTACATATCTCAAAAATAAATTATATATAAAAATAAATACAAAAAATAAAAATAAATATAAAAAATAATTTGCGCATATTAAATATTTGTATATCAAACATGCATGTTTCTTGTAGTGTTTCTATACTTAAAAAATTTTATGTAACTAGTAGAATTATATTCAGAAATGGCATTTTTCCTGTTAATGATTTAACTGTTAATAAAGCTTCAATTTAATTATAATTTTTCAATGTACATCATAAATGCATTTTTATTAATTAACATTATTATTAATTTTTTTAACATTATTATTTTAACATTATTATTATTAATGTTACGTCCAAACCTCGAAAGTTTTTTGTAAAGTGAAAGGATTTAGGGGGGGGGGGGATAGACGCATTCAGAAACTATGTTTACACGCACAGAGGCACGTGCTGCGAATCGAATGCACTTTTATGGCTCCGGAATATGGATCCGGAAGAAAGCTGTAACGCCTTTTTCAAGAGTGCAATCGTCGGTCCTAATTTCGAGTCAAGGAACTCAATCTTTTTAACTCGAGACTGGATCACGTACGATTTCTAAAGACAAAGAGAAGAAGGCGAGGTTCTTAAATTTAATTATAAAAAGCGAGAACGATTTTTGCTAACATTTAAAATTTGTTGAGTAAAACAATAAAAATGTAAGTAATTATTGAATAACCGCAATACATTTTCAAAGAGTCAAGCGATTTTTGTAAATGTAATTATGTGTGAATGAATGTACGGACGGAGCGGAGTAAGTTAAAAAAAAATATATATATATATATATATATTAATTTGTAGGTCTTAATTTGTCTCCGAGAAAGGAAGTGAGGAAAGAAGAAAGAAATTCCAAAAAATGATGTAGAAATATAAGGGATAGGAGAATAGAGAAGGAAAACTGAAATGTGATAATTTGAAGTTCTTGAATATTCCAATTCATTTTAATAAATTTTCAGGGCCGAGTCTGTTCCGTTGATTCCATCGAGTCAAACCTGATCCTAAAAAAATTAGAAACCGTAAGACAATTCCCCAGACTTAAAACGCCGAAGAATATTAAACAATTCCTTAAATTAGCAGGATACTACAGAAGATTTATACCAAATTTCTCAAAATTGGAAAAATCACTAACAAACTTGCTAAAAAATAACACACGTTTTGAATGAACACCCGCTCAAGAGGAATCCTTCGAAGTATTAAAAGAAAAATTGTGGGAAAAACTCGTATTGCAATATCCTGACTTTTCTAAACCTTTCATTCTAACTACTGACGCTTCTGGTACAGCTAGGAGGCATTCTGTCGCAAGGAGAAATAAACAAAGATCAACCAGTAGCATATGCTTCGCGAACTTTAATAGATAATGAATTAAAATAAGACACATATGAAAAAGAAGCTTAGTCATTTAGTCATAATATATTGCGTTAAACACTTTAGACCATACTTATGGACGAAAATTTACTTTAGTTACGGATCATAAGCCTTTGCTTTGGTTCAAAAATGCACAGGACGCAAATATGAGAATACTTTGTTGAAGATTAAAGTTAGCCAAATATGAATATGAAGTAGTACATAAGGCAAGAAAAACAAATGTGAATGCTGATGCCTTATCAAGAAATCCCGTAGATTTCGAGGAAACAAATTGTAATGTGATCGAACCTAGTAGACCGTTGAATCCTAGCGATCCAAAGGATGCGGAAATAATTTCTAAAATGTTAGAAGAATCGGATGAAGAACCAGAGGAAGACGAAGATTTCAAACTATATCTTTCAGATAATGAAGAATTTGAGGACTTATTACCGAACGATAATTTACCCGAGGGAGACAATGACTCAATACCATCTGCTCAGGAAAAAACAGAAAAATCACAGGAATCACAAATTATAAAAAATGTTTCAATTCATGATTTCCCTAAAAGATATAGAATGCAAACTCAAACAACAAAAAATAAAAACATTTAAGAAATTTACCTAAGAATCTCAAGAAAAAGTGAAATCGAAGAGATAGAAGACCAAAACGATCCGCCAGACAAAGAAAGCGACACTGAAGAAGATGAAGGCGACGACGAAAAAGAAAATGAAGACATCGATGAGAGAGACGGAAAATCAGAAGAAAGAATGAAGCCTAGTATTGTTGAAGATCAAATAATTAAAAATAATATCCTTAATTCCCGCGAATTATTATTCTTGCGAAAGGATAATGTTGCGTATTTTGTTAACACCAATGGGAAACCATTAGATTCCGGCTCACAAAAACTTTTTGAAAGAAACGAGATTCCCCATTTAGGAAGTCTTGCATTAGGAAAAGCCAAAGCCATAAAATATAAAAAGCATTACCACATGGCCCTACCTATCTGCGAAGGACAGCGCAAGGGCCCGACCATGACTCTAACTCAAATTGCAGCAGTAATAAAAGATTTGCGAACCAACGTTGAAAAATTAAATTTGGAAACAATTAGCTTCGCAAAAACATCACAAAATTTGCGGCAGTTGTTACGTAAATATCTCAGCCAATCTAAAACCTATTTATGCATTCGTTGTACCACATAATCTAGTCCATAGAAACTCTGTGCATCATCAAAAAAACTGCACAGCATGTGGCAAGGAAGTAATAAACGTCAAGCCTGCAAACGAATGTCGAGGCTGCATCGAAAAATTTCGATGCGCCGACCAAGCACTACTAAGTCAAGGATGTGATCGCCACATGGATCGAAGAATGAAAGAACCGTAACAAGACTCCAATTGCTTGCAATTCGACGCTCAGCATTTCATGTTTGGCGATATTCAGGCGGTTATTTTATCTCTTGTGGTTGCTTATAAGCATGCTTCCTTTCAATCTAAAAAGAAAAAAAGAAAAAAATTTTTTTTAAAAAAGAAAACAATATAATTATTATGCATATACAAACAACTACAATAATAAAAATTAAAATATCTATACATATATATACATATTGGGGGTACAAGTAAGTTTTGAGGGATTTTTTTGTAACTTTGAAGCTTTATTTTGAGAAATTGGTAAAATATATTTTATTCAAAGTATTGTCCATCGTTAGCTACGATTTTTCCCCATCTTTCAGGCAGCATACGGATTTCGCGTTGAAAAAATTCCTGGTCTTTTGAAGCGATCCAAGAATCGACCCAATTTTTGGCTTCTTCGTAAGAAGTGAAGTGCTGCTTNCGATGTCCATCAGCTGCACTTTTCTTCAAATGAAAACAAAAAAGCAGCGCTTCCCGCAAATTGTGTTTTGTTGGCACAAAGGTTGACATGGTTAGAGCACAAATAAAGTATGTTGTTTACGCTTCAACGAAATGACACMTACTRATTTTTAGAGGGAAATGATGACGTTTAATATGAATATAGTTACAAGATAATCCGATGTGATTTAATGCTACTTATGCTACCTTTTGTAAATCCCTCAAAACTTATTTGTACACCCAATATATGTATATATATATATAACCTAAGTACATAATTAAACAAGATTAAGTATAATGTAATAATTTTCTTAACTTCGTACTTTGTATTTAACTAAAGCTTAGAAAATTGATAGCGATACGTGTAGTAATCTATATTCTTAATAAATAGACGCACAAAAAATAACAAAAATCTCTGTATAATCAGATAAGAAAGACGAAAGAATTAAGGAAGGGGAGGTCGTCTTTTTCTTTCCTCTTTCCAATAATTTGTGCTAAAAAATTGTGATGCTAAAGCGTCATATACTTCTGTCTCTCACTTCTTTATAAGTAACTAAGTACACACACACACACACACACACGCGCGCGCGCGCGCGCGCGCGCGCGCGCATAATAATTCTCATAAAAAATATATAATAATAATAATAATAATAATTTTTCGCTATAAATATGCATGTATACTATATATTCATACGCAAACCTACTAATAAACTACTATAATTAGTATAACAAGAAAAACGAGGGAATCAAAAATCCAGAAGTCGTCTTTTCTTTCTTTTCTCCTTTTTTTAACTAGAATGCACATTTAAACAATAAAATCTTAAATGTGGATTCTTCTAAACCTAGAAGGCAAATTGCCGAATAAGTTCATTAAACRAAGAAAGAAAAGAATCGACTTTACTTTATTTGCAATGCGCACCACCAACATTTATCTAAGGCGGGGGGTGTTACGTCCTGTGAACTCTACGATATTTTTCTTTCAAAGAAATCTGATCGTCGTCATGATTCTTAAATATACGCGAGAGAATCGAATGGGATCCATTTGTTTATAATTCTAAGACCCCTTTTTTGAATGGTGGACTCATTCGTTTTTTCTCGAAAACTCATAAAAGTCACATAAGAAAAATACCTGAAAAATGCGTTTTGGAAGCAATAAAAAGCTAAAGCTCAAAGCCTGTGGTCTGTAGAAAATCAAACAAATATCACAGAATATTCTCTCTCTAGAAGAAGTAAACAGAGATATGAACGCTGCAACCAATAATAACAAATGATTAAAAGTGTCACTTGATATAAAACGCATCGAGTTAAGCTGTTGCAGGTGTCTAAAATCATAAAACGAGAAGATAACGCTTTAGGATCGAAAACTGAGCTTTTGTTTGTCGCTTATCTGACACCGCCCTCACGATCAACGACGACGGGATCTTCTTGCACTCAATAACTCTAAGGATTTATAAAAATAAGAAAGACCTACACATAACACAGAGATAACAAATCCTAACTAACTCCCACTTAATTATCCCTCTTTCCTTGACAACGCCTTTCGACCAATCCTAAGACAGAAAACGGACAAACATAAACAATTTCCAACCTACTTTGCCAATAGGCAATAGTAAAACCAAACCCTGAATTGTGAGTGGAGCCGACTCCATAACAAACTTCCCAATCCCAAAAGTTTGAAAGCTTAAAAAGTGTATCCCCAAAAAGGGATTCCACCAACCAAAATCTTAATCCACCACATGGCACATCCCACAGGAAAGAAAGCATTCTTATATAAGCCGCGACACCGTAAGACTCATGCTCATTTTCCTTTCTGTTTTTGCGACGCCTTGCTCGTCCGAACTCTCTCTCTCGTTTTCTTTTCTGCTTTCTCGCTCCGACTTGGTTATCCGGGTTCGGGAGTGAATAAACGGAAGGTGACTAGTTAGAAAGTGAGCGTTCCACACGAGGGGTTCCAAGAATAAAACAACTCATCATCCCCCAACGATCAAAGGATCTTCGAGCCCGATCAGACCACTTCGAACGCATTTTAGCCGTGAACAGTCTTCAACAGCCATCAACTAGTAAGTCACATCCTATATGTATACACATACATGGGCGCGCGCGCGTGTGTGTGTGTGTGTGTGTGTGTGTGTGTGTAAAAAGAGGCTAGTAGATATTTTAATTTGCGCACTTATGCGTAGTGAGCGATCGACCGAATCCGACCCTCAACCGACAGGCAACGAAACGTCTCCGGCGTTGGAGAAACAGGCTCGCGCGTCGCCTCCTAGACAAGGCCTTCGCAGAATACCTTCGCGGCTTAGCGCCCCGAGACGATAATCAGTCTAATTCTAGTATAAGCGTGCCATCTCCTCCTCCTTCTCCTCCTTCTCAATTACCTTCTCCTTCCCCGAACCAAGTTCTTTCATATCCACGTTCCCCTACACTCCCTCTGATAGAACCTGATTCCCCTCACTCCGCACTAACTTCTAGGATATGCCCAGATTCCCCTCCTCCATCTATTCGTTCCTTCGTTCTCCCCTCTTACTCCCCAATCCACTCTCCCGAAGAGCCACCTCGCCCAAGTTCTCCCGCGAGTTCCACGACGTCGAGCATTCATTGACGAAGTCCCTATCCCTCGTCCTCGACCCATATATCATTATTATTATTACGATCCTCAACAATCCTTAAATACTCTGATCCTTCAATTTCCGCAGCGCACCACTTCCCTTCCTCCCGACTCTTATTCCATCAGACCCGACGATTTCGATCTATCCGAAATCAGGTCAATCATCTCGGGTCAGGATCCAAACATAATCATTTCCGTCTTTCTTCCCATTTCCCCGTTTCCTTATGAAGTTCCTGTTCTTTTTTTTTATAATCTTTTTCCTCCTTCGACGACCACTATCCGCGAAATAGATTAACAACACCTTACTCCCTCTCTACTGTAATAATCATTCAACTACATACACAACACACATACAAACTGACACAATAAGCTGTAGAAACAAAATTACACACTACTCTAAATCGATTATAATCTTAGATATAATATGAATATTTTTACGTTATTGTACTTAATGTTTAATTTGTAGGATTAAATGCTTTCATTATAATTGAATAGTTCTATTCAATTTAAATACCCCCGTACCATCCTGTTTCCCTCAAAAAGATCGCATCCATATGATCCGTTCCCTGGTCATATGGATTTAGTTTCTTGATCTAAAATTTAAAGGACCGACGAACGCACTGTTCCAGACGGCATCACAGCAATCATATGATACGCTGACCCACATCTGGAACTTGAGACAAGTGTGTTCGACTCGCGGCTCAACGCAGGTCAACGCCATAACGCGTTAACCTGCGAGAGAGACATCTGAAACGTCCTTCCATACCCTGCCTATCCCAAATCTCTTCTTTTCAAAATGAAAAAAATTATCCTGGGCGTAACAAGTATTAGAACCTTGAATAATCATCAGAATGTTTTACTCGTCATTGCTTATTAAAAAAAGAATTTGAAAAATTTCTGAAATAAATTATGTGAAGCAGTATAATTATAGATCTCTTTTCGTGGAAAGTTATAAACTTCGCATTGTAAAGTGTATGCGTGGGAGCAGTATGTCCCGCATTATATAAATTATTAATCCTTTCTAACCAAAATCAATGTTTAATAATTATTAATCTAGTTCTGACAAAAATCCGCAAAAATTAAAAAAGGGAATTAAAAAATGAGTAATGTATATCACATTAAAGAAACATTCCTTGATTTTCTGCGCTTTCTGAAGAGAAAGTGAAATTGAAAAATTCCATTTGTCAGGTCCCATGCGGGACCAACCATTGAAGGTTAATGGCTAACCATAAAAAATCATTTCCAAGAGAAAATATGTGAAATAAACTTCGGGAAAGCCTGGGTAGCGATCATATAACTTTTCCTCTAGGGAAAGATGAAAAGTGAAAAGTTTCATGTGAATTTATGTGCTTGTAACTCGGCGAAACGTAGAAAAAAACGTGAAACTTTTCACATGAACATTTTCGTCATCAAATTTGTTGGAAAAGTGAAAATCTAATGACTTTGAAACATAATATTACTGCATTAAGAGCAAGAAACGTTTTTAGTTTCTAAAGTAATCATGTTCACAAGATTAGATATTCTATAAATGATAGACATTTATATTTCATCAATATCATATCACGTTGCCCAGTAATATATATATTGATATTTAATAGTTTTTAGTTTTATTATGGCTGCAGCGTGGTGGCGGTATATACGCTGTATTGCTTACCTTTATTATTACCTTTGTTTGATTATGTTTATGTTTTGAGCTTTCATTTTTTGTTTTTTTTTTTATTAATAATATATTTTCGTTTTTGTTGTTTTAGTATATTTGATGATCCATTTTCTTATTAGTTTCTGTGTGCAATAGTTCAATTTGTAGTTCAATTATTACAGTTTCTTCTGTATCCCTTTCACATTCATTTAATATAAATTCTTCAGTATTTATATCATTTTCAGAATTATTTTGTAAATCAGTTACTTCAAGATTTACATCATCTTCAGGAAAATTTTGTAAAGGTGCTTCAATATTTACACCATCTTCAGGGATATTTAATAAACCAGCTGCTTCAGGTGTCAAAAGTTGTAAAACTTCTCCCTCAAAGTTGGAAAAAACTATTTTAGAAGGAGGATCACCTCCTGTTCCTTCTATATAACTGCGTCTTTTGGATTCTTTTTTAATATATAAGCTTTTATATCTTTCCATGTCTACAAGATATATATTAAATATATAATAAGATATATAAGATATATATATATATAATATATATTTTATATATTATATATTATATATATTATATATTAAGAGCTTAAGAATATAAAAATATCTATCATTGGAAATAATTGAAACATTATAAACATGTTTAAGCAGTTTGTCATCGAATAATGAACAAAATTCTATTTTTAACACAATTCTATTTTCGTTTATTAAATAATGTGTTAATATTTTTTGTTTAATATTTCATTTATTTTTATTTGCATTATAATTCGAAATGGTATTGGATATCATTGAAGATGATTTAAATTAAACCGAAACGTTCAAGTATTTTTATAATTCTATATTTATTAATTAAATATATGTTATATTATTAATTTATTACGCTAATTATTGCAGTATTTACTCTCAGTTGCCCTTGTAAATATTTGTTGTTATTTTCAACATCGAAAGTTAAAGTTTTCAAGAAAGAGTAGTTTTCAATATCTTATTATTCTCTTATTACTGAATTAAAATTACATTGCAACTTAATAAAAATTCGAAATTTCTATTATGTCTCAACATAATTTTAATTCATGGAATTGTTATTATGTCGCTATATAATTTTAATTTATTAATAAGAATCATAATTCTTCTTTAGATAATTTTTTACATTATCAGTATCCAGTTGCAAACTAGTGTCGGCAATAAATGTAACTTTCAATCAGATTTCAGTGTCGACTCTCACTAGTCCACTCCTTGCCAAACATGTAATTGCAATGGTTGTATTGTAACGGCCGAACGCGCATAACTAAGTCCTGTGACGCTTCGTCTCAAAAGCAGCAATATCATATATATCATGGAATCGTACTCTCTATCAAACCGTTAAAATATTTTCCTTTTTTATTTTTAATAAAAATAATTAAACATTAATCATTAAACATTTTCTATTATTATTAATGTATATCTTCCATAATATTTTATATAATCATTTTTGTAATGTTTTATTTAAAGTTTTTGTATTATCAATTGCAAACTTTTTAATTTTTAACGTTAAGTTATTTTTACAATACATTCAAATATATATATATATATATATATATAATTATATTAGCGGTACTACTAATATAATATTTATGATGTGAAAAACTATTGGATCAAATTTGGAAACTTTAAGGTAGATACTCTAAATATTAATAGTTTGAGTACCACGTAACACTTTTGTAAGATAATAATATCATAATTTTCTGGCAAATATTATAACATTTTGCTGATACTGGCTTAACTTAATAAAAAGTAGAAAATACGCGTGAATTATAGACATTTCTTTTTTGCTTTTAGTTAAGACAAACGCAATACTATTGTTTCATTATTATTGAAAATAGATGCAACTTGCTGTTTTCTGAATAAGAGTATTAATAATTATATCTAAATTATTGGGTCTGTCTCCAACACTTTACTCGCGAGCAAAACACTTTTATCTCTCTATCGTCTGTCGAATGACTGATTAACTCTAGCGACTATTCTTTTTTGTTTTTCCTCTGTCTCATTCAACAAGACATTAAAGAGATGGAAACGTTTAGCTCGCGAGCAAAATGTTGAAATTGAATAGAAAACATGATATATAAGTACATGTAAGATTATTATATATTTTATTGATAATTTTTGGTAAAAATAACAGAGAAGGGATCGTTAAGTCAAAAGTAATGAATGTATTTATCAAAATTATTGCAAATATAATTTTTACGCATATTATGCATTTAAAATTAAATCCATGAAAATCTATTTGAATACAGAGTTAGGAAATAATTCGTTATTTGTAACGAAGTTACAGTTAGAGTTACTTTTTGTCAGGAACTATAACTTAATTTCGTTTTTTTCTTTCCATCTTCTCGAAGTTAATAACATACAAATAACAAATTTCAATTTTGATTTAATTTTGATTTGTAAATATAACGAAATTTATACTTTTTAGCATCTTTGATCTATGTTTAAAAATTTCATTATAACAATTTTAAACTCAAAATTGTTCTAAAATTATTGCCGCTTTTCCGCAACGCTGATTTTCTCGTTGCGCTAACTTCGTGAGCGACTGTCACCGCGGAGTTATATATTACAAATGACAATTTGTAGATATGTGCATTAATGGAAGGCATCATTTGCATTAATGCAATTGCATTATTAATGCAATTTATTTTCAAAAAATAAAAAGCTAAATAGCGCGCGCGAAGCGCGCATCTGGTGTGTCTAGTATACTAAAAAAGTAACGGATAAAAGTAATGAATTGTTATTTTTTAAGTAACGAGTAACGATAACAAGTTATTTTAAAAAAAAAAAACTTTCTCAAATATGATAATTAGATATTTTAATTTAAAGTTTATACTATTACTATTATTACATATTTTAATAATATGTAATCTTTACTTACATATCTTAATAATATGCAAGCTTTTAAAATAATTTCTTTTTCGTTATCTGTACACGTACATTTACGTTACATAATGTAAATATATGCAAATCAGATGTAAATATTTAATTTATGTGTATACGAATCAAATATATAAACATACAAACAATTACATCTCAAATATTTTCATTTAAACATCTCTTATCAATGAAAAATCATCGTATAAATTCATTAAGATATATATAAAATATTTTTAATTTAATTAAAGCGGAAATAAGAAAGTCATCAAATAAAAAGTTAAGATTAAAAAATGTTGTAAAATGTTGTTTTTAATTTTGTTGTAAACAGATTACTTTATAGATGCGTTTCACTTGACGTTCGCAACGCTCGCAAGCATCATTTGTCCTTAATTAACACTTGATAAACAACAAAGATGAGATGATTCGAAAAACGTTGCAAAAGCCAAGTGAAGAACGTAGTTTTATCTTAAAATGGAATTCCCAATATTTTTATTAACACGTAAATCATATTCTTGTATTTGATTCGCGTTTGATTTGTTGTATTCAAAAGCCTTTACGTAATAATTTATATCTTTATATGTTTATATGTTTATAATTTATATCTTTATATATTATAAAATTTTGATATAGCAATTTTAATCTGTACATATCTGTATATATCGTATATCATTGGTATGATTAAAAAATATCGTTTCTCGTACAATTTTTATTTAATTTAACATTATACTTATTTCACTTAACTTTTATAAAATTATTTTTTTTATTCAATTTTCTTTTTTTTTATTTTTTTATTTCTATACATTCTATTTATATATATTTTCTATTACTTTATCTATTGCTTTATCATATGTTTCTTTTTTTGTACGAATGTAAACCTATCTATTTAAGAAAACGTTGAATGTAATAACTTTTTATGTGAGATAACACCAAGTGATATCTAGTTTTTAAAATTTTAAAAGCTATTTATTAACATAAAATACAAAAAGCGCTAACATAGTACATTTTTAGTACAGTACAGTTTCTTCGTTGCTAAAATAGCAATAATAAATGTTTTCTCAGATGTGAGAGTTAATTACTTCTTGATGTGATCTAAAACAATTTAGCGGATATAAAACAATCTAAAATTGAACTGTGTATTAATATTTGAACTATTCTTTTTTTCTTTCATTTTCTTTACACAAATTATAAATTTTTGAAGAGCTAAAAATTATGTAAGTTACATGACATATAGTCAGTTTAGCGAGAAATGATTTGAATCGATATCTACTTGATTTCATCATCGATGTTACATCGAATTGATGTCTATTTAACATGAATTTGATAAGTCATTTCTTGCCCGGTAAAAAATTTTTCATATAAAAATTAGAGATAGAAATATATATATACATATTAAACATAGAATTATATACAAAATATATCCATATATTCTTTTTTCTTTTGTAAAATTACTGTTTGATACAAGAAAAAAAATAATAATAATGAGAAAACATAAAAAAATAAAAAGATAATTTTTGCAATGTTTCTTTCACGAAAGTCAAGTTTGAAGAAATAAAAAAAAGAATTGCTTTTATACAATTATATATAAATCATTATACACAATCATATATGAGCAATTTTTGCTTATTTTTTTAAATTTGACTTGTATCAAATAATAATTTTTACAAAACAAAAAATATATATGGACATATTTAATATATATAATTATATATATTTGTATATATTTATATTCTTATAGGGTAGGGACAAACGTAAATTTTTTTCTTATGTTGTTTTCTCTATTAATTTATGGGCTATCATTTATATGATAGCCAATTTTTATTTTTAGGTTTTTGCTTCGCTACTTATCAGACTGAACTTGAGTTTATAAAAATATTACATAACTATAGAGTCAATATACATCACTATAGAGTCAATATACATCACTATAGAGTCAATATACATCACTATAGAGTCGAATGTTGTAAAAAAATGCAAATATCTTACGTAGCCGATGAGAAGAATCACCAAAGGATGAAATATACTTGAGAATACTTAAAACTAATCGACCTTAATTTAAACTTTTTGCAACTTTTTTAGGAGAGAGTTAAAGAAAATTTAAATTAAGCTCGATTAATTTTAATTATTAAAATACATGCATAAAAAATGATGAAGGAAATTCCTGTCAAATATTATAACCATAAGAGCTATTCCTACTGCAATAATACTTACTAATTCTACTTATATTGTTTATACATAACATCTCATTACGAGTCACACCAGTTATATAATAATTACATTGTTAAATTTAATTATTGTTACATACGTAAATTTACATACGTAAATTAATTATATTTAATTTCTTGAAAAATCTTTTTACTGTTTTAGTTGTTATGTACACACTATATTACATATTAAAGGTGAATATAAAATAAATATCAAAAATATTTATGCATATCGAATATTTGCGTGTCAAACATTTTTTATAATTCTTTTATATTCAAAAATGTTTATGTAATGTTTGCACAGTAGAGTTTATGCATTCAGAAATTCTTTTAGACATTAGTTACAAGACGTTGAATTAATTAAAAAGCATTGTCTTGTACAATTTTATAATGTAATTTATTATTTTATTCATTTTTTCAATCTTTATTCATTTTTTTTCTAGATATTATTTCTTTTCTTTCTATTTCGCTTTTTGTCTTTTTTACATAAATATAAAAGTGATATTGATGCAACATATATTGAATACAACACAGAGTTTAGAATAATTTAGAAATAAATTATAGAAGCATATTTTTTCAGCAAAATTAACATTTACAATATATTAAATTATTAATACGTATGTGTATTTCTTTATTTGCTTAAAATTTACATTTCAATGTTATAATATTTTTGTTATTTATTTACTTATTTATTTATTTACAATATTATATTTATTTTTGTTATTTATTATTATAAATTATTTGTTATTTTAGTATTAAAAAATATTAAATATCAGTATTAAATATTTGTCACAAAATATATATATATTTAAATAACATAATCATATCATGTTAAACACTTGGTTATGTCAAAAATTACTAGTTTTAACACACATACAAAATGTTCTTACTGCGTACGATTCAAATTTTTTTAAATATATTTACCATATTTATCATTTTTGCTATGTACTCTTAATCCTTATACATTAATTATTTATATTATATAATGTTATTGCATAATTATGATTATATTTTTCGAAATTTTCCGAGATGCGAATGTATAAAGTCTGTTAATTCATTCTTTCTGAATAATTACATTTCAAAAAAAAGAAAAGTCCTTCGTTACTCCCTCCGCCTGTCATGTCCATGTTCGGGGTGGTAGGGCCCCAGACACGTCCACCCTTCCGCGCAGCGCGCGCACTCCCAGAGAGTCACCCCTTCCGCGCCGCAGCCATAGCAAAAGGCCCGCCTGGGATGCGGGCAGGCCGAATAACGGTGGACCTGGGAGCCGCAATTCCAGCACCCCGGGCCATCCCTCCGTGCCGCGGGCTGGTTGTCCTCTTCGCCTTCTCGGCGCCGGTTTGATCAACGATCGTTTTTTGTCAAATCTTATTAGTATCAATCTCGACATTAATGTTTAATATAACTTAAAATTATTAATGTATTTAATATATTTAATAATAAAATTTCTAGAATACTTCGTATATTTTGTGTTCTCTTTAACAACTTGAATTTAAAAAAGGTTCTGTATTTATTAAGGGGCTACATATACCTAGGAAAAAATAGGCTTTTTTCTCGATTTTTTTAAAGAAACGTAATATATGTAATTAATCCTAGTTTTCTTTACTTTATAGTACATTGTTATAATATGTTTCAGAATAAATTTGAAATCAAAATATTTGAAAATAACCGAGATATTATCCTGATGCAAGACCAGCCCTTATTAGAGTCCTTATTTTTCTTTTTACAGCTAAAAAACGTTCAATTTTTATCCTAAAAATCGCTATCTTCAAATTAAACGGGCGCTATTTTATCAAAAATCAATATTTAAAAAATTGGCTACGACTAGATAATTTCATACAGTTTAAGAAAATTCTAATTCGCTATAGAATTTCGCTCTGACAATTTCCAAGGAATCATTTTGAAACTTGCAGGGAATATTCTCAAGACCTTATACTTTTCGAATATGCAAAAAACGAAAAACGCATTTTTTCAAAATTTCTAGGTGTATCTAACCCCTTAAAGCTAGCATTTGAAAGTTCCTTGTTGCCGAACAATAACACATTTTTTACTAGTCTTAACATTTAAATTTTCACTTTCAAAAATTACCAATAATTTTTTTTCACTTCTTTTTATCTAATTCTTTTTATCTTAAAATCTTTTTCTTTTGTAGTCCTGCAAATTTAAAATTAAAAAATTGCATTGTTTTTATTAATATTTTAATAAAAAACATTAAAAAAACTAATTTTCTTTCTCTATCTAATTTCTTTTGTTTAATTTGATCCTCTTTTAGCATATATATATTTAAAAAGTTACGGAAAAAATAATGAATCGTTATTTCTTAAATAACAAATAACGTTAATGACGAATAATTATTAAAGTTACTTTTAAAAAGAACTTTCTCGAACTTGATAATTAGATAGTTTAATTTAAAGTTTGCAGTTACGTACATATCTTAATAATATACAAGCTTTTAAAATAATTTTTTTCTTTATCTGAACATACATTTACATTACATAATGTAAGTGTGTATGCAAATCAGATGCAAATTTTTAATTTATATGTATGCAAATATATAAACATACAAACAATTACATGTCAAATATTTTCATAATTTAAACATCTCTTATCAATGAGAAACCATCATATAAATACATTGAGATATATATAAAATATTTTTAATTATAAATCAGAAATAAGAAAGTTATCTCTCGAATAAAGGTTAAGTAAAAATATATTGTAAAATGTTATTTTTAATTTTATTGTAAGCAGATTACTTTGTAGGTGCGTTTCATTCGCAACGCTCATGCACGTCATTTATCTCTATTTAACATTTGATAAACAACTAGACTGAAATGATTCGGAAAGCGTTGCAATCATCAAATGGAACGTAGCTCATGTTATCTTAAACTGTAATTCCTAATATTTTTATTAACAAATAAATCATATTCTTATATTTGATTTGTTGTATTCAAAAGCCTTTACGTAATAATTTATATTTTTATATGTTATAATTTATATCTTTATGTGTTACAAGACTTTGATTTAGCAACTTTAATCTGTATATATCGTCATACATGTACATATCTATACATGATATACATATCTATACATATCTGTACATATTTCATTGGTACCATTAAAAAATATTGTTCCTCGTACAATTTTTATTTAATTTAACATTAAACTTGTTTCGCTTAATTTTTATAAAATTATTTCTTCATTCAATTTTTTGTTTTTTTTTTTATTTCTATACATTATTTATATACACTTTCTCTATTACTTGCTTCGTCATATGTTTCTTTTTTTGTACAAGTGTAAAAACTTATCTATTCAAAATGTTGAGTGTAATAACTTTTTATGCGAGATAACACCGATGTTATCTAGTTTTTTAAATTTTAAATAGCTATTTCACGCATATTAGCATAAAATACAAAAAGCGCTAGCATAATACATTTTTAGTACAGTATAGTTTTTTCGTTGCTAAAATAGCAATGATATTTATAAATGTTTCCTCAGATATGCGAGTTGCTTCTTGATGTTACCGCGCGGATATAAAACAATCTAGAATTGTATTGTGTATTAATATTTGGACTATTCTTTCTCTCACTTTCTTTACAAAAATTATACATTTTTGAAGCGTTAAAAACGATGTAAGTTACAAGATATGAAGTCTGCCAACTCAGCGAGAAATGACCCATTGAATCGATGTCTAATTGATGTCGAAATTATCGATAGTACATCGAATTGATGTCTATGCAACATGAATTCGACGAGTCATTTCTCGTTACCCGGTAAAAAATTTTTCATTTAAAAATATATATAAACATATATGAACATATATGAACATATATAAGCATGTATATACAAAATATGTTCATATATATTTATATATTCAGCTTTCTTTTGTAAAATTATTGTTTAATACAAGAAAAAAAATAATAATAATGAGAAAACGTAAAAAATAATTAAAAGATTAATTTTTGCATTATTTCTTTTACAAAAAAGCGCAGTTTAAAAAGAACTAAAATAATGTATTCAAAATATTTACAAATATTATTAAATAATATTATTAAAAGTATATTAAAAGTCAAGTTTGAAGATACAAGAAAAAATTGCTCTTATATAATTATATATAGATCATTATATATAATTATATAAGAACAATTTATTTTTTTTAATTTGGCTTTTTATAAAAGAAACAATGCAAAAATTATCTTTTTAATTATTAATTATTCAATCAAATGAAGGAAAATACTTATACGGTCATGGCTGGATCTTAGTGTCCAATAATATTTGTGTATATTTTGAATACATCTTTTCAGTTTCTTTTTTAACTGCGCGCCGATTATTTGTCGGACTTGCAACGCAATCATGAACTGAAATAATAATCTCACAAATTAATTTTTGATCGTCAGTTTGATAAATGATGCTAATAGCATCTTAAAAATCTGTAAATAACTTATTGCGAAAAATATTATCTCAGCCAGAGTTTGAACCTGGAATCTCTTGCCTATCCTTTTAATTATTTTTTGTGTTCTCATTATTATATTATTATTTTTCTTGTATCAAACGGTAATTTTATAAAACATAAAAGTATATATATGAATATAGACATGTTTTGTATATAATTATATACGTTTATATATATTCTTATATAAAAAATTTTTTATTAGATAAGAACAAATGTAAATTTTTTCTTATTTTTTCCTCTATTAATTAATAACAATATCATAGCTACATTCAAAGCTCACGTGTATTTTATATATTTGAAACATTTGAAACAACATCATCTTTATATTTTATTAAGAGGATACATTTCGTTTAAACTTTCAAACTTAAATTGTTAAGACTGAAATATATTTAATGAAGCATCGTCTTTTTTTCTTTCAGTAAAAATCATTCGTAAAAATCGATCGATGATCGCAGAACAATGGAAGTTTTCCAAACACTGTGCTGCATCGCCGTCATAATTCTCGCTCTTTATTATTTCTTCACGTCGACCTTCGACTTTTGGAAGTCACGTGGCGTTCGTGGTCCACAGCCAATACTGGTATTTGGCAATTTAAAAGATGTCCTGCTTAGAAAAATAACCAAGTGTGATTATTTGTTAAAACTGTACAATCACTATAAAGACGAGCCATTTATTGGAATATTCTTTATGAGAGAACCCATTCTTGTTGTAAAAGATCCAGATCTACTTAAAGACATTTTTATTAAAGATTTCAACACGTTCTCCGATAGAGGATTCGTCACCATTCATGAGAAGGTATGAACAATTTAAGTTGTTTGATTGGAAATCTTAGTGTTACGCCTTTTTGCGAAAACTTTGATATATACTTCTCGAAGAAGAAAAACACACACAATTGAAAATCATGAGATAGTTATGCTCAGCGGCAAAACAGCTCAATAAACGCTTAATGATTCTTTAATATAATTAAGTTTTGCTTTTAGTTCTTCGATGGATCTAATGGTCATGCAAAAAAACTTAAGCAGTAAGCGAATCAGCCAATAACAATCAAGAATTTAAGGCAAAACGTAAGCGGTAGCAAATTCAAACCGTTGATTCTCTTATTACTTACATCTTATTGCTTCAGTTTTTTGTATGCCATAATCTTAAATGTAGAAACCAATCATATTAAACAATCACTAAGCGCTCTCTGAGCTGCTGTGCTACTGAACGTAGCCGTTGCTTCAAAAAGTCTTAAGCAAGTTTCTGTAACTTGCAATTCTAACAATAGTAGAATTTGACTTTGAGTTAAATTTACTTAATTACAATTCTGTTTTTGTCATATCGCAGACGGAACCCTTATCGCAACATCTCTTCAATTTGGAAATAAAGAGATGGCGACCCCTAAGGGCGAAGCTGTCGCCTATTTTTACATCCCGTAAACTAAAGGAAATGTTCGGATTAATATCAGAGTGCGCCAATCATCTTATAGATTATATGGGAGAAATAACGAAGACTAAAAACGAGCCTGTAGAGATTCTTGAACTGATGGCCAAATACACGACCGACGTTATCGGTAGCTGTGCCTTCGGCATCGAGATAAACTCTCTGTCGAACAAGGAGAGCGAATTTCGCAGGATAGGAAGAAATGTGTTCCGTCAGCCCTTGTCAGATACTATACGAACCAATATCAGAATATACTCGCCGAGATTATTCGATATCCTCGGTTACGTCTTGCCGCAAACGGAGATCACCAAGTTCTTCATACGTCTCGTCATTGACACTATGAACTACAGGGAAAAGAATAATATCATTAGACACGATTTCATTGATACACTACGGGAGCTGAAAAAACATTCGGATAAAATGGAAGATATCGGTAAATATGGTCTGCCTTATTATTTTGCTATGTTACACGAAGACTTTTCAGACTGACACCTATGTAAGTTTGCGCAAAATGTAATTTTATGATTTTATATTCTATAAATTGAAACATTAAATTTCATATTATAAATGACAATCAGTTGTTATAAATTCATATAATATAATTTTGAAATATAATTCTATAATATTGTTTATCATACGCACGCATAAAAAAAAAGTACAAATTTTATATTACGAGCAAGTCATATATTAATTATCAAATAATTTAATCGCAATTTTCGCGATATTGAATAAGAAAATTAAATTATTTGTTATAGACAGAAGATAACGTGTATTTCAGATTTCACCGACAGTTTTGTAGCTTCTCAAGCATTCGTGTTTTTTGCCGCTGGTTTTGAAACCTCTTCCACGGTGATGAGCAATACGCTTTATGAGTTAGCTCTAAATCAGAAAATACAAGACAAACTACGTAAAGAAATTGATGAGGAGTACATAAAACATGGTGACGACTTGACATATGAAGACATCAAGAAAATGAGTTACTTGGATAAGATTTTCAAAGGTACGTCGTTTAAAAACAAAAATTGTATTAAAGAAAGATATGAGATACATATCGATTACATAATCTTATCATAAAAATGCCAATAAAACTAATTGTTCGCCGATACAACTGCCGATAAAACTAGTTCGTTAGTGTATGAATGCATTTCCATAACTTGCACTTTTAATGTAGAAACTTTACGAAAATACCCACCTGCGTTGTACCTCATGAGAAAAACGTCGTCGAGTTATACTTTTAATGGTACCAAAGTTAATATACCAAAGAATCAAAAAATATGGATTCCTACTTTCGCACTTCAACGTGATCCGCACATTTATCCAGAGCCAAATGTCTTCGATCCAGAAAGATTTAACGAAGAGGCTGTGCAAAATAGGCACCCGATGTACTTCATGCCTTTTGGTCACGGGCCAAGGATTTGTATTGGTACAGTGAAATAAATAATTTAAATCATCTTTCATTTGTGCGCCATTTTCAAGAAAATTTTTATTCAGAAATCTTGATTTATATGATAGTAATTTTTTATTTTCAGGTTCTCGCTTCGCCATTTATCAGAGTAAACTTGGACTTATAAAAATACTACGAAATTACAAAGTTGAGCCTTGTGAGAAAACGGAAATACCTTATGTCTTCAATGAAGACGCGTTTATAATGTCACCAAAAAATGGAATATACTTGAGAATAATTAAAATCAATCAAGATTAAGTTTTTTTTTTTAATTTTTCTAAAGAGCTTGCATAAAAAATAGTGAATCAAATGTCTATTAAATTGTATAATAAAAGTCACTGTTCCAACTGCAATATAACATTTATTAATTTTACTAATTGTTATATATTTTATTGACTGTATAATAACATTTCATCGCAATATTAATCAGTAATTATTATAGATAATTATTACAAACTATTTAAATTTAATGTATATATATATCTATCTAAATATGTATTTTTTTTCTGTACTTCTTACGTTTAGTATTCTATTATATTAAAACTAAAATACATAAAGGAAATATAAGAATTTTCGCCTATCAAACGTTTGCAAACATCTGCGAATAAAATATTTCTTATAAAAATCATAAGAATTATAATTCTTATAAGAAATAATTATAAGAATTCTTATAACTCTTATAATTCTTTTATACTCAAAAACTTTCATGAAAGTTTTCATGATTATTTCATGAAAATTTCATCAAATAATTGAAACAATCATGTCAAATACAGTCATCAAAGCTGATCCTAATGCTTAATAATATATATGCTGTTATGTAAATTTAATTATATTTTCATAGCTCATAAATTACGCGTCATTACTGTTTGTTCCAGGTTCAAACTCTGGCTGGGATATTTTTCGCAATAAAATTCTTTGCAGTGTTTTAAGATATTGTTAACATCATTATTAATTTGTGATACATTATTATTATTATTCTAGCTTTAGAATTGTTTGATATCATTGATATCATTGCACGCTGTTACTTTCGGACTTAAAACATAAACTAAAGCTAGACTAATAGTTTGCGACCGTATTATAAATCCCGCTTAAAACTGTATTTGGCGTCATTTCTTTCAATTGATTATTCATCTAACGAATCAATTAAATCTATTGTTATAAAACAGTTTATAATAAATTTTATACTTTTAAAAATAACATTTCACTCGTATGCTAATTATAAAATGTTAATTAAAAACTATATTGTCCTTGTACAATTTTTATTTAGTTTATAACATTAAATGTATTATTTCGTTTTATTATTATAAAGTTCTCGTTTTGTTTTCTGCTTTTATCTTTATTTTTTCTGCGCATATTATTTGCTTTCTCACATGTTTTGCTTTTGTCTCTTCTTTTACAAAAACATAAAAATGTATGAATTCAATATTAAAAATATTTTGTAAGCGAAAATCGAGTGTAATCTAAATTTTAATAAATTATTTTCTTATTACATATATTAGCATAAAACATAAAAGATGATAAAGTAGTATATTTTGGACGGCTTTTTATATTTATACATTTACTAATTTAATTTTTACTATTTACTAGATTTGTTTAATTCTTACATCAACTATGTATTTCACGTAACGTTATCGCATAATTACATAGTCATTCTCTTTTGAATTCTCAAAGATATCAGACTCATGTATATCGAAGTTCCTCAATTGTGGTGACATTGGAACATAGCTGGAATGATCTGCGAGAGCAGTTTCTTGTGTGCATACTATATTTTGTACTGTTGTTTCAAAATGGTTGGAAATTTCTGGATGAGAATACTGTTCCATTTTTATCCTGTTTTAAGAAAAATCATGTCACTTAAATTGTTCTAATTTTATATTTAGCATCTTTCTCAAGAGGCAACTAAAATTAAATAAAACATTAAAATCATACCTATTTTCCTCTATGTATTCTGGCTTCTGCTTCTGTCGTGGTGGCAGTGCTGGAGGTTCCATTTGCAAATTGTATTTAATCTTATCTATATCCTTACATTCATTAGAAATGAATGACATATTTTGTCTAGAATAACAAATATCATCCACAATTTCTTCATAAATTCCAGAGGCAATCGAGGTAGTGGATTCCCTGTGATTGTAGGAATGAAGTTTTTCACTATACAGATTGGGTTCCGATTGATATAGATTTTCCACAGCTTTAATGCCTATTGTTGTCCTTAAACTGTTTTTCATATTTAACTATGTATCATTACATCAATATTAATTAATTATTACTTAACTTTCTGTATACAATTATACGTACCAATTGTCTGTATTAAGGATACGAAGTGGTGTATCATTTTTTAATTGTGAGGGAAGACTACTGATTCCACTGCATCCCATTGTTCCAAGATTCTCGCTGTTAAAATATGGAGATCTTTGTCTGTGTTTTGGACCACGACCCTGCGTTACCAAGTCTTGCAACAATCTATTAGCGTCAAGACAGAATATGTAGAGTTCTCCAATGTCACAACAAAACTCCTTGCTAGTATGTATTACACAAATGCGTTTTACGTCTTCTGGACGACCTGCTGTCATTAAGTGAAACTGAGTAAATTCCTTCCATTTGAAAGTTTTGGCTATCTCGCCCGTGTGAACATTTCTAATGAAAATTCCTGTCTCGTTGGTAATCAGATCCCCATATAAACCTGCCAAAGAATAAAAATCACATATTCAGACAAAATTGATAAAATGGCTCTAAGCGCAATTTGATAATTATACCAACCAGTTAAACCTGCTGCCTTCGAATGTGCATTGTCAATCATAGATACATCGTATGATTTCTCGGTGCAATAATGCCTTCTAGGCTTCAACAAATGCCTGATATTCGCCATCCAACGCTGCGTCTCAGTCTCCGAGTTGGCGGACAACGACAACAGGGACTCCCTGTCCGTTGCCAGCGATATACTAAACGCGAACTGCTTCGTTCTGGAGCGAATGCGATGTACAATGGCGCTCGGTGGTATCACCACGGAGTTATCCTTCTCGTTCTGCTTCGAAGCATTGCCGTGGCAGCTGAGCTTTTGATCAAACTGCACTTGTAGACCAAGACCGAATCCCAGGTTCCTCACCGAACACCATGATCGTTTCCACATCTTCGACAGGGTTATGGCCCTCTTCCTAACCCTCTGTACGACGTACCTTCTTCTCGTCAATTTGACGTCGAGAAATCCGCAAATTTCCGTATCGTGCGTACTCATTCTTCTTTTTAAATATGCGCGTCAAACTAGCGCAGGCAGCCTCGAGTATCGTTGTCGAAAAAAGTTGCGAGATTTCTTACAATTTTTGAAAGTTGCCAGAATGGTTTTACAATGTTCAAATCTCGATATATGAAGTAAACATAGATATTATACTATCGCAAAAATCAAAGGATCGATTGTAATCTAATTAAAAACAAACAAACACATACACATGCACACATATTCCTAGCACATACAGGGTGCTTTCCATTTAGTGACACAAGTCGACACAAACATCGTTCTATCTTTCTTGGCATCTCAATAAGTAACAAAGACAGAACGATACTTGCGTCGACTTGTGTCACCAAATGGAAACCAACCACAGTAGTAAAACGTAAGCAGTAAGCGAATTGGCCAATCACATTCAAGAAAATATAAGGCAGTAACAAATCAAAAATAACGGACAGAGAAAGCCGCTCAGCGTTCACTGATTGGTCGCGATCAGCAGACTCGTTGCGGAGCGGATCGTGAGCACTCGCTGCTATTGGATAATCTAGAAGAATACACCAATAGCAGCGAGCGCTCACGGATCCACTCCGCAACGGGTAAATTCGTTTATGCAGTCACTTGTGACGTCTGAACGTCAGGAAAATTTTTCTTTTTTTTTCTAATTATAATTATAATCAAATTAACCAGTAACATTTGTATTACGTTAATCCTTAATACTAAAGCTTAATTAATAAATRTTTTTTTTTATTATTATCGTATTCAATTTATAATTACTACTAGTACATATATAAATATATAAATATATACGTACAATTACCAAAAATACAAAAAAAGGGAAATAATCTTACAAATCAAAAAGAAAAAGCGTTAGAGTTAAGAGCGAGCGAATAATAAAGAATGCACAAGCAACATTAAACTTGATAGATATTTATGGATCACGATCACTATGAATAACATTCGATTTAAATTGGACTAATTGAATAGCGCTCATAAACTTGTACTAGCAAATATATAATGAATTAAATAAGACGATCAAAATAAGGAAGTTTTTTGTTCTTTATAAAATATTAATTACTAATCAAAATGTAGAACACTTCAATTGTATAATATAATCAAACGTTTCGACTGTACGCAATCTTCCTCAGAATATCCTGAAAATAATACATCAAAAGACGACGAAACGATGACATYGCAACAGTCAAATAAAATATTCAAATTGTTATTAATTAATTATTGTTAATTCATTATTAACAGACTATTACCAGTCGATGTATCGCAATGATATTAAAGTAAGATTTGCCTATGCATTCTTCGTTTACTAAGCACGTAGTATTATAAGATAAGGCCAAAATATCGTATTCTACGCAGATGTATGTTCATTAARATAATCAGGACCCTCATCCGATATTTGACAAACACGCTAGCCATTTGATAATCAGAGTCAGAAAATCGTTTACGATGAGATCGATGTCGCATTCGCTTGGCGCAAGACGGACGAAACTGATAATCGACACGRCRCCGTTTTTGGAAATAATGAAACCGATAGCTGACGCGGCGTCGCTCTCGAGACCACCAGTAAARTAATGAAYCACGGCTGATATCAAACACCTCCGTCTAAATAAAGTATATTAGTTCATACCGAAAAGCTTGAATCTGTTTATGTTCCCACAGACCGATTTCGGAGAGCCTTTGTCGAGCGCGCGAAATTGACAACYGACGCGGCGTBACTCTYGGTACCACCGAYGAAACATTAGACATTCGTCTAAATAAGACATGCGAGATTACTTAGAGTTATCTTCCGATCGATTTCAAGGAACCACCATCGTGCGACGCAAAACGTAGCCACCCTTTGTCCCTACTACCTATATAAGATAGGCGAAGCTCGAGCGCGACATTCATTGTTCACTAAGTATCCGTTCTTAAAAGATCTTCATCATCTGATTCATTATTCGCGGAGCTCACTCCGTCAGTTCAAAATTATTCAATA
>JANQDE010000244.1:120484-156388 GCA_037157785.1 Cephalotes varians | reverse complement strand
TGTGTGTGTGTGTGTGTGTGTGTGTGTGTGTGTGTAAATGTGCATAAAATGACACGCGTTGCAAAAACTATATTGTGTCGCGCATGTAGACCCTTCGTCAGCAGCCCGCTTGGCAGTCATCGTATCTTTCCATGTGTCAAGGCTAATTATTGTTTGGCGTGAAAACTGCGAGACTATTATTTATACGGTGCTGCAATATCCGCTTGCGCGAGTTCCCACCCCTTTTTAGAAGGCCCCATCGCTTGAAAGGAATCGCGCACGTGCGACTAATAAGCATTTTTTATCGCCATCACGGCCGATTGAATTTAATGGACTGTGCAAAGAGGGTCGCAGCCTATATTAGTTACATTTAAACGACATGATACATTTATTTTAATTTTACATGCAGTATTGCCTACATCGGTTACCGTTACAGTTAGTGTTGATTTAAATGAATAAATGGAGGATTGGAAAATTTATTATAAATTTCACACAAGAATGATCTTTCCGTGAAATACAATTAAAACTAAAAATTGTATTATTTTAAGCTACATATTATAACAAATTTTACGTTCGGCAATATTTATCTTTCAATAATAAAATATCCGTGCAAATTCTACATCGCTGAATTAATGGTAAAATACTATTAAAAAAATAATCATTTCAGGATTTTAGAGAATAATAATGAAAATGTATTGTTCAATACGCACAGTACATTTTCATTATAGTTCTTGTGTCATTTGAAATAACGTTAATAATAAAAAAATAATAGTGTATCAATTCTCAAGAGCGATTTCTAGTTATTAATATTCTGGCAACGGCTGTGGCGCCTTATTTTGAATTTTAGTTTTCCGCGGCGAATCTTAATTCCTGCGGCTGTAATTGAATCACTTAATTAGCACCCTTGTAGTCCGTACCGTCGCGAAAGTTAACTGGCAGACGGCCGCAGATTTATATTGAGTTATTCGAGATTATTAAATTAATACCCGAGCCGAAAAGTTATGATTTCAGCTTACCGTCCTCAACGGGATTGCGATGGGTATGTTCTCTCACTCGCCACTATACCAGAACTTTATATATTAACATCGATAAGTGATTTATGTGTGTTCTATGTTGTTACTATATTTACTTATTATCTCACTTATATGAAATATAATTAGTAAAAATAAAGTGATTTGTTTGAGATTAAAATTAAGATTCATTGTATCACATGAGATAAATATGTCAAAGTTCTATTAATAATACTGAATTCTGAAATTATATAGATTACTGAATAATTGTTCCAAAGGCAGTAATCATACATCATTTGGTTTCTCCAGAAAAGTTTGCTAAACATACATGTAATTTTTTTATAATTTTTTTCATTATTCTGAAAAATATGCGTGATACATCCAATATATTAAATATATATATTAAATATATATATAAAAAATAAAATAAAAAACACGAGTAATTTTTTTTATAAAGCAAAACATAATACAGCCAAAACAGCAAAAACCAATTATAAGTTGCTTCGATTGTAACAATGTTGCGCTACAGTCATTTCACCTAAATTGTCTTCAATTAACATCAATAAAAATTTATTATTGAAAATTTCTATAAGTATTCTAAAGGCATTTCTTGCATGAAATAATCATCGGCAACAAATAAAGCTCGTGGAACGGAATAAACGAAGTGCACTGACCGTATGACAAATTTACACTCTCGTAATCCTCATGTGTAAACCGAGTGTCAAACATCGATGCTCTTTTGTGAAAATTACGTCGATGACGAAATTAATCCGCTCCGTCGCGTTAATTCAAAATAATGAAAGCAATTGCACATCGATGAAGTTAATTGCTTTTTTTCATGCGAAGTGTATCGCGCTGCCAACTACTGCTTTAGCGTTTAGTGCTTTCATATTCTGTACGATTATCACATTTCATTATAAACACGGTAACTCTGAATCAAAATATATTTAATATATTTTTAATTGTCATATATTTTAAATATAGTTTTCATGTATTTAAAAACTAAAAGAAAGATAAAGACTGTATAAACATTAAATAAATTTTCTTTTTCTTTAAAAAAGTAGATCAAGATAAATGAATTGAGTGAAAAAGTCTAAACAAATTTATTTCAAACATCATAAATCTTGTAACTCAGTAGTCAAACATATTGTCGCTAATTTTTTTCAAAAAAATCATCTCGGATATTTGTATACCTCAGATCAAATTCATCGAGTTAACAGCCTCTTCAGAACTATATATTATTCGCGATTATCGTAACTTCTTTTAATGATAACGATTATCGTTAGAGTGCAGCGAATGAATACAACATGTACATGATTACTTATGAAAGGAAGGATCTCGATGCAGTGACGGAGAAGAGCAAACGTTTTAATAGTAGCAAGTAAAAACTCGGGTGAACCTAACAAAGTTCTTTCTCGTATCTTTAGAATGTAGTTAGGTTAAGGACTTTTGATATTCCCTTGCCTAACTAATACGCAGAGTTCATTGAAACTGTCTCTCTCAACTTCCGCGTGTGCGTGTACATTGAAATTTCTATATTGTCACATGAAAAAGCTCGTAAAACAACTTCGTTTTCAAACGCGTTTTTCCACAGAGATATTCGTATTCGAAATAGACAAATCTCACGGGAGCAAGAAAAAACTCCTTTAATTAGGACGAAATTGGTCTGCTAGTCAGCATGTTTCAATTTCCCATGACAGCGCCGCCATGTATTTCGACTTTTTTTCCGAATGGTCGATCGTCGAAAAAACGATCGTGTGGCTCCCAGTAGAATCGAAAGAATTCGGTATGGTTCAGCAGGTAAAATTGAATCTGTGGCCTGTTATCTTCAAACTTTGCGTATTAAGGGAAGATTAAATTTTGTAATTCAGCTGCTTTTATGCACATTGAATCGTTTACGTCGTTTATTTAGTTCAAATCTCATTGCAAATAAAATGTTTACTGTTGTAGCACTATATCAAGATCTTCTAAAAAAAACAATTTCATTGCTTTTGAAGTTACTTTATTTTATTATGACAAACGTATTATAATCAATAATTAAGAAAAGAACTGAAAAACAATAAAAAGCAATAATTACCATAATGTTAAAAAATTTCTTTTATGGTAAAACAGATTTATGTAACAAAAAACAGATTTATGTAACAAAATTAATTATAAAAAGATGATAATATATGACAAAGACTAAAGATTTTTACAAGATTTATATAAAAAGAAAATATATATATTATATTTTTTGAGAGCAATAAATATTATTTTAAAGTAAGTTGGTCTAAAATTTTAATTTTTCGTAGTAGCAAGTATTCAATACCTAAATCTATTATGTGTTGCGCTAAATTCGAAAAAAGACATGAAGCTGTGGCACTTAGGCAGCATTCCTAAATTGAGGAACCCTGTGCGCCAAATAATTTACAGCATGGCGCACACTTGGAGGGAGCTCTCCAATATTCAACGTGATTAAATATTATAAAAGCAAAATTCCGCGAATGCCGCCACTATCACGCGATCCAGAGGTGTATGAAGAAAGGCGGTTATAGAGGGTGAATCCTGGATACGAGGACAAAAGAGAGAAAGAGAAAGAAAGAGAAAGAGAGAATGGCGCAGGTGGAAAGGAGATGTTATTGGTCAGAGGGAGATCACAGAGGGAGATCAGCGGGATTTCCAGGGGAGGGGTAGTTTCAGTCATATCGACCACACCACTTTGCCCCGCTATACCGAGCTACCGGTGGAAACACCTGAGCCCACCGAGCCTTCCCGGCGTCCTCGTCGCCGCCACTCCTTGCCGAAGCTACCAGCAGTTCTACCCTGCGGGTAGTATTGTACAAAAGCCGAAATATACTAATATTTGTGCCTCTCTTTTTATATATACATATATATCAGTGTGGCGCCAAATGGGTTGTAAAACACGAAGGATTTTGTCCGGGTGCTACATTAAAAAGGAAGGGAATTAACGGCGGCTCGGAGCCCTCCAGATAGAATTAATGATAAAGAAGCGAAACGGGACCGAGGTGGCCCAGGAAATGCGGTTTGAAGATTTTTTACACTGTCCGCTGTATGACGCGAGATATAGCGCGAGAGGATTGAAGAGAGGAACGAGGAGGAGTTATTTCCACCGACTTTGCCTTGCCGCGAAAATACTCGGGAGCGAAGTACGTTAATGAAAGAAATACAAGTTGCAAAAGTGAGGGGACTTCAAAGGCGAAAGCCTCTTACCTACAGTTAGATATCGTGCCGGTTGGAACAAAAAAGCAGCCGGAATAGGGGGTCCCGCGGGAATGGGTGGGAGGAAGAGGGGAGGGAGCCGGGAAGCTTCGTGCAGCTTTTAATCCGCCTCGGTGGGTCACCGCGCTTGAAAACCTCCGGTTTTGAACTCCGCTCCTGTGGCTTAAGGGGAAGGTTAAGAACCGTTCGGCGGCTTCGGCAACGCGAAAAGTATTAAGTCGGACTGGCAACACTAATTGGAGCAAAGCCGATGGCAATGATCGTAGCGGGACGTGCAAACGTACAGACGAACTTATAACTCGCTCCCGATGGACGAGCATGCAACGGGAAAGACGGAGAAAATAATTCGCAAGAAATGTCTCTTCTCGATTCGAGATATTAGGCATGATTTTCCCTACCAAAAAGAATCGTGATAAAATATATATATATATATTTCATCACTTCTCGAATAATTCCTTCCAAAGTCGCGACACGCGCATTGTTGTTTCGCTCGCAGCTGCTACATCTGTTTCTTCGTTTTTTAATTCCTTTCTATTAAATGGTCCGCGTTTCGCAAAAGCCAACGTCTGTCCAATCTCGCTCACCTTACGCGTTTCGCTCATCTATCCGGAGGAAAATAATCTCTCCGGAGGCGAGCAGCCGGGTCGTGGATGGAGCAACCAAGAAAAGAGAGCGACGGGAACGAAGAGAACAGTCGGGACAGAGAAATCAGGGACCGGAAGTTGTCCCGCGTGGCGGTTTGCGAAGCAATGCCTCTTAAGTAGCCGGTCGGCCTGGCGAGAAGGAAGGAAGGAAGAAAGAAAAAGAACGTATAAAAATGTTTTAATCCACCATCTCCGCCTCCTCCTCGTCACACTGTTTCGCGGTGACCTACCGCCCTACCATTTTTCTCCTCGCTCCCCATTCCCGCCCTCCGCCTTCCAGCTTTTTGCTGTCTCGCCGGATTTTTCGAGATTGTGGTATTAAATCGGCGAGTAACGGGCATATATGCGCGTAATGTAACGCCACCGCACGCACGCACGCATGGCTGTCGCGGGCGTGCCTGCACGTAAATGTCAGGGGTTATAACGCCGTGTGCTTCGTGAAACGCGGCTGGGAAATTTTTTTATTTCACGACCGACGGCCGCGCGATTTCCGTCTACGAAAGAAAACAATATTCCGTCCCTCGCTTTGCATAAATATCCATAACGCTTCGCGTACTTTTCCGAATGCAGCGTACGATGGAGACGTCTCGCAGAAAACTGTTCGGCTTACGTATACGTGGTCGTAACGTATTCAAATGTACTTATGGCGGTTCGGGCTCGTGATACCTGTTGTCCCTTACACGCGACCACTTGTGCGATAGTCGGTGTACTTTTATGCATTGAACTAGCCACGAAAGAGCCGGGAGCAAAAGAAACGCGGTAAAAATTTGCATAACGGCTATTTCTCATGAAGTCGACATTAAATCGTTGAATAAAAGCTGACAACTCATGTCACTGTCACAGTCATGTAGGCACGATTATATTTACGCGTCAGAAGCGAACTAAAAAATTTCACAAGAATCGCTTATCATTTAGTGCGTTTAAAACGACCTGCACGCACCTGCCCGATTTAATTGTCCGCGGAATAAACAAGACTCGCGACAAGAAAACGCATCTATTCGTTTTAACATATATCCGTGACATGTACGAATGGCCATCGGCGCCGCACGCGACGTCTCGCGCGAAATAGAATGCGCGTCAAACGAGTTTATTTTTATACATTAAACTGAGATCCGGGCGCAAAGAGGGATGCAAGGGAGAAAGTCGCGCGGCTGTCGGGGATGGCATCCTCATCCGGCAGAAAATCCCTTCGCTCGTAACCGAGGTTGGCTGAGCGCAGTGGTAACGCTAAGCTCGACGGGAGATGCCGCCTGCGGTCTCCATAAACAGCGCTTACGCTACACGAGTTTCCCCGGAGGGGAGGGGGGGGGGTGGCGGCGCGGCAGTTGCGGGACGGGGATAGGACCGGCAAGGGTGGCAGTGGCGGCGGGACGGGCAGCGAACGTAATGTTCCAAGCCCTCGTTGTATTCAACCCCACCCTGTTCATACACCCGCAACAACGAGAAACACCTCGTCGTTCCGCTCGGCATCTTAGCTCGCCATACAGCCAAGCAGGCAACCTCCTGCCCGCCTCGTGTCGTCGTGGCGGGATACGACGGGCTTTAAAAGATGCGCCAAGGTGCGAAACGGCAGCGTGCGTCCCTTTCCGACACTCCGACACGGTAACCGACGGATGGATCGTTGCCCGCCCGCATTACGCCTCTGTCACCGTGATCCCGATGGGAAAACCCTTCGATATATTGCCTACTAAAGTCCAGGCGAGACTTCCTCGCCTATCTCGCGCCTATCCGCCGGCAGTCTCCCCTTTCCGTCTGCACAACAGATGCTCTTCCCTATTTCACTCCTTTACGAGAGGCTCAAAGAGAGGCGACGCGGGGTAATCGATCGTCATGCGTCAGTCGTACGATGTATCGATCGACGTTTATTTCCTTAATTATGGAGAACGCAAGATACATTTCGTGATACAAAAGATATACGTTTGCGATTCACGTTTGTCGATAACGAGATTATCAGCGATGCATCGGAAATCACGGAAAAAAACGGTACGCGGAAGCAACGATAGGATTTAACGAGCCACATCTGTTCTATGTATCGGCATTCAATTGATACCCGTTGAGTAATGAGGCGGGTTCATCTATTGCCTGCCATTACGTCGGACGCTATAGCTATGCCGGATACAGTAATCATAGTTCTAAGGCAATAATGTGGTCTAAACCCCTTCATCAATAAGAGAGAGAGAGAGAGAGAGAGAGAGAGAGAGAGAGAGAGAGAGAGAGAGAGAGAGGTAGCTGCGAGGCTACCCCTTCCGTAGAAATAACCTGTCGATACCGGTTACGCGGAATCCCGCCGCTGAGGCACGTTGACCGCGTAAAGTGAGCCATAATAGACACGCTATAGACATCGGAGCCTAGCGTCGATATCGCGCATTTGAGGACAGTCTTAGACGACGGGATAGCCTATATTTAACGGAAGAGCGTGAATATAGGTCAGGTCTTTGCTTCCAGACATTAAGCAATTCAGAAGCCGAGGGAAGTTCGGATCCTAAAGTAGTTCCGGTACTTAAGAGAATCGCTGCCGCGCCAAATGAAATATAAGGATTGTAGGAATACGTGAAAACGAGCAAAGGCGTATGAAGTATTTTACGATCGGCTCGAACATTCGTCTTAAAGTAGGCAAAGAATGAGTTTTAAAAAAATTGCCATATTAAGCCTTAAGATAATGGTCTCTTATAGATAGACTTTATCAGAAATCATAAAATGAGCCAAGTAATAATGGCAGCATCGGTGACAATGTCATCGACCGTGTTAATGAACATCGTCAAGGTTCACTGTGCACATTCATGCCCATATAATGTAACGAGTATCAAGCGAATTAACATAAGAATGACTCACCACATGATTCAATCTGTACATCGTCCTATGACGAGCTTTAGCGGAATCCCCGACGCTATCCGGCTGTAGAATTCAATTCGTTGAACTCCAATTCTACGATAACGCTTACCTCTTGATTTTCCTTCCCGTAGCAAGCAAACCGAGCGAGCGAACGCGAACAATAGACGAGCTTGTCGCTCCACGGTTTGCCTGACCCAGAACCTCCAAATCCGCACGCGGAATTCGGAGCCTTTTATGTGGTTCGAGGGCGCATGACCGGGCTAATTGGAATGTTCGGTCGGAATATCTGGAGCAGGTCGCCGCGGATAGATGGAACGTTCCCAAGTGCGGATACAACGCCGATGTATTCCTGTAGCCGAAACCGGCGCAAACAGGTGAGGTGCGCGGTGGAGACGCACGCCCTCAGTATAGACATAGGAATGTCGATCAATTATTTTTTGACAACGTCGACGCGAGACGACAAGAGCATTTTCCGCGAAAACCTTCCATGATCCGACAACCCATCGCGTCTCGATATCCTTGAATGTTCGCGAACGTGGAAAGAACGCCTATATTCGATATCTTTGTGCCTCTATTCGAGACTTGACTGGGTCAATTGGAAATATTTGGCGACGGTGGTATCTGGAACGAGGCCTTGGCGAGCTCCCCGGAACGCGGATACAAAACATCGGGGAACCTTGCGGCTGGCATGAGCGTAAGCAAGCGCGACGCAGGGGCACAAACGCGAAAGAGGAAGCTAGGTTTCTACGTGGAGAGTCCGGATCGATCCGACTGCCAGGTCAACCCTCACCGCGACTCACTCACCCGGCACCAGCCAACCACGAGATATTTTGCGCTTATATATCACTATTACTTATTGCAAATTGCAAATACGTATAAAAATATCTGCATTATTGACACAAGGATGTACGTGAATCCACATATATTTTTTTTTTAATACAGCATTTTTTTCAATACAGCGTCACATATGTCAGGTGTAGGTCTATCATAAGATATTTTCGTCAAAAATAGTACATAGAAAAATATCGCTTGAAAAACGAATGATGCAAAATCGAGCGGCAGCCACAAGTGAATAAAGTCATCCAGAAAGTTTAAATGGAGTAAATGTGAAACGAGTAAACAATGTCCATTGTAGGGGAAAAAATTAGGGCCTCGGAGGTTGTTTGTGTCCGCAATTGGCAGCGATTGCAACTCAATGGGCCTTTATGAAATTCCAACAACCGCGAATCTACCAGTCTCTTTCGTCCTACGTTTTGTCGCTCCCACGCACTCCGTTCGTGTCTCCCTCCCCGGTGTTATTCGCACCGTTTCGCGTCGGTGAACAAATTATTCGACTAATTTCAGCCGATAACTGACAGTGATGCGCGTTAATATGGAAATATCGTGGCTCGTCGAATGTACGAAACTCGACGGTACAACGCTCACGAACACAATTCGGTTGATTCGGCACGAAGATGTGTTTAATGTGGAACAACAGTCGATCGGGTTATAGAGACGGATAGGATTCGCGTTGATACGAAAGCTGATCGTCGAATGGAGCATTGCATTTTATGCAATCGGACATTAAGAATGTACAACGGTATTCGTACAAAAGCATTATCGGCGCGACTGCAAACTCATCAGCGCGACGTGAATATTTTAATAACATGTGCCGTAATTAATATTATCTGAATTATTTCATAGCGGTCTTTTAATCATTGCATTAATTAATACCACTGCCATATGCAATCTATGTAAATCAAACGAAGCCTCAATAATATTCCGCCGGGCAGCAAAGCGTTAAATAACCCGAATTATGAGAGGATGGGTATGAATATGAAATGCTTTTACGAATTACAATTTTGAAAACGGTCTATTGTTTGGAAATTGAAGCAAGTGTAAGAACCATAATAAATGAATTATGATTTATGAGTTATCCGACAATCGGAGATTGCTTACCACGGTAACAATTCGTTTTCGTTCACGCGAACCCCCCGCGCACAAGGTGCAAATAACGTGCGCACTCCGCTAAAGCGGAGAATCCACGGTAAGCAGTGACACGTAAAAAAGCGATCCGTTTTACCGGGGCCTTCTGCGGCCGGCAGTTTTTATACGAAGTCATTCGTTCGAGCGGACACCACATTAAAATTTGCGATGTAACTTTTCTCTCTCACGCGAATAAAACCGTGACTCATATTATTCGTCTCAATGAAAAAAAAAGCTATTTTCTCGTTTTCCCATCGACAGCGCATCGACACTGTGACAATTTTTTGTCGTCTCATGTCGCTTTTAGTTTTGTAAATCAACAATTTCGTTGAACGTACGTCGCGTCAGAGATGAATCGTGTAAAAAGAAACGTTCCAATATGTACGGCGGATTAATCGAAGAATCGAACTACGATCGCGTGACGCGGACGAATTTAAACGAGGCGACAAACGAGTTCACTTTTCGACGATTTTCGTTGCATAACCATCCGTAGAAGCAATTTACTGGCATAACGCAAATTGTCGGTGAAACAATTTCATTGGACGCGACACAAAGGTTTGCCGCGGTGCGAAACAATACGAGGAATACCTACGCCGGTATCGGATTATTCGACGTTTTCATTAGCCATTGACATCGCCGCGTAAAATATCGATTCGCCCCGTTCTACGAATGGGCATGGGTTTCTCTGCTCCGTGCATTAATATTAATTTTCGAGCTTTTACATTTCCCCCCTCGCCATTCGGCACACTCGTAACTCGTAACGTAGATTAATTGAGAAAGCCTGTTACCGGAGGAGCGAGACAGTGATTATTAATGGCATAACAAAATATCGAGCCGAGCGCGCCGCCAGACCTTCGGAACCCGACAAATATAAGACGCGAAAACTTCCGAGACGCGCGAACGAAAGACGCGGCCGAGATTTATGTTCGCTCTCGCTGCGGAAACATTGTTTCTGATGGGGATGGAGGAGAGAGAGAGGGACAATTTTGCGTTATCCGCGTTAATGGTGGGTCGAAGGAAGTGTGCGTTGCTTCTGTGATGTTTACCAAATTACAGGGGATTAATCAGCATCAGCGCGATTAATTGCATCGGTATTCGGCCGACACGGCGCACGAAGATATTTCATTTCGATGAAAAGGGGCGCGAGTTTTTGTCCGATACCGAGAGAGAGAAAGAGAGAGAGAGCTCTCCGAGTTTCCCATTCGCCCGAAGAAACCTGTCATTAACGTAACGAACGATTCTTGTTGTTCACCGCGGCGAAAGCGTTTATTTCCACGTGGCACTAAATCTAAGCTTGCTTTAGGAGAGCGGGGCGCGGTAACAACGGCGCGGAGCTCGAGGAAACAATCCCGCGTTTTCTTTTGCTCGTGGCCGAGTAAGCCGATGCCCCGAGCCACTAATCACAAAGGAATTACTCGTCGGAAAAAGCCCGCTTTGGCCGCGGAGGATTGCACCGCGCTGGCTATCCGATTCTTTCGATTCGCCGTGAAACGAGTGCACCTAACGTCATTTAGGCACGTAACGAACGCGGCTCGCCGCATAAGCAATTAACGAGATTTCGACGTTCGTCGCGACTCATTGATTTGCGAGTGTCGCAAAACGGACTGCCACTTGCGTAACAACACAAATCTCGAAACAGTCGCAAGTAAGCAATGCTCCGGTGGAGCTTCTCGGAACAAGTTAGGGGAATTGTCAAAGGCGATGGCTCGCCGAGACAAACGGAGTCGGGGACGCGGCGGTGGAGGTCAGAACGGCCGCTTAAGTGCCTCGTATTTGGCCGCTCGTACGAGACCGCTCCGTTCCGGAGGGTCGCGCTCCTCTCGTAACTCCCGAAAGCAATAGTTCCCCTTTCCCCCTAAATACATTACATGCCCAGTTTACAACGGACGCGAAACGTGAGTCGCGGCGAATTGCGCGAGGCCCCTTCCCCATACACGCGCATCTCGGGATGAAACAAGTCGCCCTCCCTGCACTCTACGTACATCCGCGACCTGAACTGCGAACTGTGCCCATTCTAGACGGACCCTTGTGAATCGCGAGATATATCTGCTGATTGATTCGGTCGACCGATTTCGCGCTATCGGCTGATATTGTCGTGCGTAGGCCACAGCGGATCTACGTCTCGAGCGGAGAGTATGCTTGATTCATGGACACGCGATATTGTTCTCGATCGTGTCGCCACAATGCTCGTCGATGTTTCCGACCAGCGTTTAGTACCTCGGCCGAATGGATGTCGACCCAAATCGAAGAGCTAAATTACACCATGTGTCCACATCCGCGGGTACGAGAGATTTGTGGTTTGAAAAAGCGAGGAGAATCTGGGTCATCATTTCGAGGGGAAAGATAAAACGCGGACTTAATAAACAGCTGTAATACAGCACGCTATGGCAAGTGGTTTCGGTTTGTAATTTGACGAATTAGAAACTTAACGAGCGTCTTCATTTTTGCGCGATATGTTTCAAAGTTCTGCTCCGCAGCAAAGTTACCTGATCACCCGCTCTATTCTCGGAGGAAAGATTCATCTGTTATGATCGAAATTTTACTAATGTTTTAACTTTTGATCCCCATGAGCGAAGGGAGAGAATAAGTTTTCATATCTCTTGTATGAAAAAACGTTTCTATTAAAAATATCCTTACTTTTCCCTTTTATCTTAAAAATGTTCTTCATTAGATGCAGAACCGCGCGGGAAAGCGCGCAAGTTTAACGTCAGGTAAATAGAGTCCGAGTTCCCGAAGAAAAGCGGTAATGTACAAGCAATACGGTAAATGGCGAAAGCAACCGAACCGAGCAGCGTCGGGGCGCCACGCTAACCGATAATTACGTCTTTCGTTCTCCACGACGATCCCCCGCGCGACCTACCGCAACGATATATTTCGGAACGACGGTGCCACTTACACGAACGGCATCCTCTATCCCTCTCGGATTTTCGCGTCGTTCGCCGCTCGTCGAACGAGACGAACCATGTCGGACCTCTTCGCTCTACCGTACCCCGTAAAATCCTGTGAGAAAGAGCAACGCGAAACCGCACCGCCAGCGTCTTGCGGTGAGAAACGCTGGACAGAAACATTAGAAAGCACAATGGAAAATAGCCAAGTTTAACCCCATCAACGTCTTATGACATATGCAAACTGTCCCTGGTTTCCCGCACTTTCTTTCGTCCGGAGACGGCGGTGTCTTGAGTAATTTAAAGGCGATTGTTCCTTGTGAAAAAATTAATTCGCGACGCCAGCTTCTCCTCCCTGCTGCTTTTTAATATTCGCCTCGAAATAACTTCTTAACTAATGCGTTTAGATTAAAGTTCTGTTCAATTAAAATTAGTTGAAGGAAAAAAAACTACGATTTTGCTATCATATCTTTTTCGAACTCTTCGCAACACAAAATGCAAATATTATCGCTAATACTACAGTATTCGTATAGAAGATAAAAAAATGTTCGTTTCACTTAACTGCGGATTAAAGTTGTAAAATTAGTAATTGCATTTTTTTTCCTCTTCAATAACTTTAACTCGCTGCTTCATATGGACATACTGCCACATCGCTTATTTATAGTGCATGTAAATTTTATGTATTAATTACCAGCAGAGTCTGTCTCGTAATATCGCTCCACTGCTGAAACATTTTATTCATTTTGCAAAGTATACACATAACTACGGTAATGAAGTCGTATTCATATTCAGTCTGCTAGGTAGTATATTTACGGTCTCGGTAACAGAGAGCAGAAACAATGCAAAAACTACGCCGGTTCGACGGTTGCAAAAACTCGATTACTTCGTGTTCCACGCTGCAGCTAAATAAAATGCCGCTGTTTCACCTCTTTCGTTTTGTCCAAATATCGAATCTTTCCTTTTTTTTTTTTTCCTTCCGAATTGAGAAACGTATGTCTCAAAGCAACTAAAGCCAAGATGACAAGTGTAATAAGCAAAACGCAGAGAATCCACGTATTCTCTACCATTCATAGATTCGAATGTCGAGGGGGTGAAAGGCGCCCGGGCACCAGCGAGCGTCAGATACCCGAAGGGGTAAAATTGGCGAGAGAGACGAGCGGGAGGACCCCCAGATCGTGGAGCGGACCGTCGTCGCGCCGGTGATACTCGCGGCGCGTATGTGCGGGCGCGGATTTAGTTCGCGGTGTCGCCACGGGTCACGGCGGCGCTGCACCGTCGACGAGATCCTCAGTCCGTCACGGGGTCGCGAGGGGTACGCACTGCTCTCGTCGGTTTGGCCGTATCCGGGCTCGAACGTCGCGACGCGCGAAAAGCACACGCCGCGCGAAAGTGCCCGCCGCACTGACGGCCCGCGTCCCGATTTTTTTTTCTCGTTGACGCGCGTCGCGAAAGAGTGTGGTGTGCTCGGTGAAATGACGGCACATTGTGGATCACGATAATCGGACGGCGATCGTGGGGTGACAGTGCGAGGGTGGCAGGAGGAGGGAAGGTCACCGGTGAGCACTGCGGCACGATTACAAGGCTTGCGACGTACGCTACTGTCACTAAACGTGAGTGCTCCTTTCTGAATCGCTTATGAATGGAACTAATCCTTTTGCACTTTGAACTAAAATTTCTGCACACAGGTCGATACTAAATGTATTACCAGTTTAATTTTAATATACATTGTTGTGTCTAATAAAAGTCTAATTTTCTAATATTGTGTGTGTGTGTGTGTGTGTGTATGTGTGTGATTAGTTGTTTAAACATTTAATTTATATGAAATATGCGAATAATTTAATTTATATTAAAATCGCATAAAAATAGAGAATTCTGCAATAGTTTATCGCAAAAAAGTTATCGCACATTATGACTGTATTTAAAAATATGCTCAATCTTTGCAAATTGTAATATGGTATGATCGTAATATGTACTGATTGTGTAATATATATTGAATAATATTATATGACCATTCGCTTTGATTTAATTTGTTTAATAGTACAAAATAAATACGTTGGCATTTTCTAAGAAAATTAAAAAGAGAAAATTTAGTCGTCCTTGCTACTATGATTATATTTTCATATTATCTTCAGACTAATGATATATTTGTTAATGACAATGCGACAAGATTAGAAGAGGATTCAATATATTATAATCAGAATTCAATATAATATAAATTATTTGATAAATTACATCACATGAAAAAGATAGCTATTCAAATAGTTCTCTGTCTCCCAAAAGAACGTTCCTCAGTTTTTTGGAGTAACATGTACGATCGTCGCACTCGGAGAAGAATAACGCGTGTCATGATTTGAATTTTTAATTAATTAATTAATTAAATTTTTTATAAAGAAATACACGCTCACGCCGATACATTCGATAATACAAGAAAAATACGGAAATATCGCAAATGTCAAGAAACTAAGCTGTCACCGTAACAGATCGAAGCGTGTGTTCGCATGATCCTGAACGATCACCGACCATTGTAAACACGGTGCAGTTTGCGTTCCATTATTCCGTGCTCGGTCAATCGCGTGGAACGTGTTGCCCTTTCGACGAGAGCGGCAACTCTCGGCGATGTCACTGATGCGGTAATCGCGTCTCTTTCGTCGGCGACGCGGTCGTCGGTGCTCTCCGAGATCGCTTTGTGCCGACAATTTCTCGGCAATCGAGCAACTTCGCTGGCACGCAATTAATAATGCCTCGCGAGATAGGGCCGAGATAAAGCGGGCGCGCGTTTATGTTATCGCGCCCAGCTCGGAGAGTTAAACGATCACGATAGTGACGATGCGGAAAGCGCATCCCGCGCTGCTTTATCCGCGATTTCGCCGCGCGTTATGCACAAACGGCGTGTCACGCGCTTTCTCCGTGCGCCAGCGACTTCACTGATTCATCGTGACGTACGCCGGATTTCGTTCTCGCGCCGTTCTCGGCAGAAAATTTGTAGAAAATTCTGCCACACGGCTCGAAGTCACGGACTCGGCACGTTAAGGTCTTTTTTTAGGGACGCTTTGCGAACGTTTACCGGAGATCTACGACATAACCGCATGGGGGATCTACGCCACTGGTTGCTTCCGCGATAACTAATTCTCGTCACGTAAGCTCCTGTGCGTGGCACACGTTACATTCTAGGCAGAATGCGAGGCTCCGCTACGTTGGACGACGACTCGTCCAGCTGATTACTTACTGACGATTGATCGATTCGCAATATTCTAGATCCTGGACGGAGCTACGGTCGTGTATTTCTCTGAATTTTAACGTCATGTAATTAACCGGTCATAACATTTTTGCGATGAATTCGCTGCGCAAATAATTAACTCGGCAATCGACTCGTTTACCCGTACGTAACGCGTTCCATCAAAATAGGTTCTCTTTGTGAACGAACGACGAATTGTACGCCGAACCGGACGTATGTATTTCGAAATTGTGTAAATAGCACGTAGAGTTCGCTCCCGTATTCATATCGGGTGCGGCTACACCGCCGTTGAATAATTCTATCACTTTAATTACCGAAGTTTATAGCGCAAATCAGCGCGATGGGGAATAATTGAATCTCGCGGAAGGGCGAAAACGCGCGTGTGTTTCGCGCGCGCTCATCTCGCGACTCTCGGCGGCGCTTTTCTTCGATGATGTACGAGGTGAGACGGATTGTTGTAAATATAGCATACGTCGGACAGTGACTAAAGGCGAGAACATCAATCAGCAGTCGCGAGCCATTGTGCCCCACGAGGCTGATAATAAATAGCAGTCCTCCGTTCTCGCCGGTTATAATTCCTCTTCCCGATCGCGCTCTCGCTGTCTTGTCCCTCTCGTCGGTGCCTTTTTCTCATTTTCCCCGTGCAACGATCGCACACGCTCGCACGTCTGTATGTAGTCTGTGCCGCGAACAGGTGTCTAACTACCGACTGCCGTTCCAACTATAGAGCACGCCGGTCGAGTACCTTTATTGTAGCTTTATTGTACTTCTTGCTTCCTGCAGATCGCTCGAATCCGTACAATTACACGTGAACTGCGACCGTAGGATAGTACCCACAACTCGCCTGTCTATCGATTAACCATTAGCGAAATTAATGGTGCCCGTAGACAATAGAATAGCGCTATAAAGCTTAAGAAAGCGAATTAGATACGAGACACCGGTGCAGATTGCACTAGTCGCGCGCGTGTTTATGTCGGTCTACGTGATCCGTTTTCACTGAAGCGATAACAAAAAGATAATACCATTCTAAAGCTACCGCTTCAATTTATTTTGTTTGGCGACATATGCACAAGCTATATGCAAGTTGGCAAGAAATTCTCTCGATAACTTTACTCCGTTAACTTTACTTGCTTCTATCAGAGAATATATCAACTAAACAATTTACCAGTAAATTACATGTTTCCGGAAATTACATCTCGACAGCAATATATTCGGTTGACTCGACCAGCCACTCATTTTATAATAGACAGAATGTTAAACAAGCGAGATGACAGTACTCACTACTGGGAAAGCTACACTTGACTATTTTATGCGCCGCCTCTCCCGCCTCGAGAGCACTGGCGCTCTCTCGCATGCGCTTTCTACTTCAGTTTCAAACTTTAATTAAAAAGGTGGAGTCTAGCAATAAGGTCCTTCTACCTCCTGGGTCAGCCCTTGCCCTTCCCCATTTCGCGAACCACCGCTCATCCCGTCCGTCAGGGCCCTCGTGTCCGAGAAGCTATTTTAATTTCATTCACGAGAAATAAACAGAACAATGAAATTAACGTCGACGGGCGAGCGTGCACGTTCGCGCGTGCCTCTAATGTATAAGCGAACTGTATATATTTTCAGTACAAATGGCACTCCCTTGACAACGATTCATTTTCGGATGGATATGGTAAATACAGGCGCAACCATAATGAAAGTACAAAAAGTAGCGATTAAAAATCAACGCGCCGGCGCAACGTTTTTCATCTTGCGCGTCGCTCGATTAAAATTAATTGCTGCGTTTTTAATTACGAAATGAAAGGTAAACATTAGGACGGACGTTTTCAACGGGGGGACCTTCATTTTGTCCCGATATTCGCTTCGTTCTACGTTGTATTGAAAAGAGATGGGATTTTTTTATGTAATTTTATAAAATATCGGTAATATAATACATACACGAAATTACTTTATCGTCATCGGCCTACAAGAACTGAATGAACGAAAATTCGGAAAATTCTGCGGTAAGTTTTCGGTTGAAAGGAAGTCGACCCGACCCACTCGAGTGGATGTTCAGCAAACCGCGGGATTGAGGTGGCTGTTACCAAGGCGCACCGATCTTTGATTAAGAATTCAAGCGGAATAAGTTGAGTCTCTGATAAAAGGTGGCCGAATTTTCGATAGCTCGATACTTTGCCTCTCAATTGCGGATTAACGTAGCATTTTCAATATAATACACGTTATTACGATTAGATTTATAAAAGCTATACAAAATATGGAATTGAATTAAAAAATTAAAAATTGGAAAATCAATAACATCATTTTGAAATCAAAATTATTTTGCATTCAACAATTGCTTCGTGTACAATTTAATATAATGTTTCCGCATTCATTAAATATTCGTTGAAAAATTATCATATTATTACATTTATTTATATTATTTGTTTATTATCTTAATTACTCCTTTTATTTTTGATTACATTTCTATTATTAAATCGTTAACCTAAGATCTAATAGCCTACACACAATCGTATGACAATATCTTGTGAAGCTTAAAATTTCGCTTTAAAAAATAATAATAACTGTTAATATCGCATCACTGCTATTCATTTGCTTAGTCAGAGAAGAATCGTGTAATGATTCACGGGCAAAAACTATTGGAGCAGTTATTAGCGATTGTATCTGCGCGGCCGCAATTATAAGGTCGACCGGCAAGCGTGACGACACTGGGTCATCGTCGGCACGTAATCGCAATCACTCGCAATTCATACTGCAGCAATTCATGCCGGCAGCATCATGAACCACATCACGGCGTCATACCAAAACTTAATCTAATCTCGCACTTAGGAAATATTTATCGTATAATCAACCGATCAGCCGGTCGTGAAGTGCCATTGCGCCGCATCGTCACGTCGAAACGATTCATAATGAATAATCGACTCGTTCCGCATGCGATTACGCTCGCGAGATTACGTTCTCATTTTCTGCTCGATATCATCGCTATCAAAGTATCGGCGATCAAAGTATCGATTTCAGAATTAGACGCGCTCGTGGCTACACAGAAAGAACGATTTTGCTAAAAGATCTAAAATTTTAGCTAGATATAGATCAGAAAAGTAATTTTGTTGAACTATCAAAATAATTATGTAGAACGCTTAAACTAGTTGCTATAATATTAATTTTTGCAACATTTTTTGCAGCATGTTCATTATTTTTAAGATTCCAACAAAATTATTTTTAAATCTGTATTCAGCAAAATTTTAAATCCCTCAGCAAAATCCCTCAGCATTCTTTCCATGTAGTCTTATTTTGCTCATGAACAAACTTTTGTAATTTTATCCTGGAGATTTTTTATTCGATTTCGTATAATTACATTTTTTTTATAGGCAAGATACGGTTGCATTAGTAATACATACAATTCTACGTTTTTATCACATATCGTCTTTTTTACATCTAAAAATATTCTGATTTCCTGTGGAAAATTACGTTGAGCATAATGATCAGAGATAATTCCACTCACGCTCAGGAACCATTTCAATTACCTGAGGTGTTCATATATCTCGCTTACGATAATATTATATTTTCTACAGTTTTATATTTCGCTCTATAAAATCTGCATACTATTCACGTTTCGTGAAATTTATGCGTCGCACCAATTTTACTAGACGGTTTACGAAAATGGGGCGACAGTCGCGCGTTCACACAACGTAAAGACTGATTAATCCAAATCCGCGAGGGCCTATTCGTCGCGCAAGATTAGCAGCCTACGTTAATGATTAGGCGAAAGTCGTTGCTACGGTTGATCTCTCTCGAGGCTGCCCGTATCCGCAAGCTACCTTCCGGATAATCTGACAAGCGCTCGCGCATTCGTTCGTCACGGTTTATCGCCGCCGATCTCGTCTCCCGGAGCTGTCTTGAGTTGTCGTTCAAGTTCGAAGGAGCGCAATGCAGCTCGCACAGCTCGCGGAACGGCCAGTAAAGCGATTCGTTCCACCAATATAAAAGCAACTGAGCCAGGTAATGGCATGGCGTTACGTACCTTTAAACCTGGTGCTCTGCCATCGTCACTCTTCGGAATTCCGCCGAGTCTTGACGGGAAAACGTCGCTGTGAGTAAAATCTGAAAGAAAGAGATACCGTGTTATATAGGCGCTATCCCATTAAATTTCCATCATTTACGCGCATTTTCGTGCAACGTAATTTGCAGATCGCGTATCGTTCTTATGCGGCAAGTACAGTTTTCCCGGCGATAAGCCGTCGCAACACTGTGCTAAAATGCTTATCAGATCTAATCCTTCTCCGGGACATAAATCGCGAACCGGTATCGCACGTGTCCGCCTTCGTTGGTGTCGTTAGTCCATACATAATGAGAACGTTTCCTTACCGCTAAAATATGTATGAGCGCGTAGTTAGTGTATTACGAAAGTGCGTGCTCGCCGAGTTCACGAGAATTGCGTCATCGTAGAAAGCGTTCGACGGACGCGAGTAGGTGCAAACTCCTGGCTGCAAGTAGTCACGTCCGGGACGGCATCCTCCACGACACGCAGGACTTAGCTAACCATGTTTATGGCGTAAGGAGTAGTCGCTTGGCGATTTGTTGATATATTTGTCTCAATTAATCTCACGTGAAAGTACAAGTTACGTATCATTAAGAAATACGCGATCAGGCTGTTATAGGACAACGTTCCCGACACACAGCGGATAATTAATTTCTGTAGACTAGTTACTTTGTCCCACGAACAATGAAACTCTCTCTTTCTCTGCCTTTTTCTATTTTCCTAAAGTTCGTAAACTTCTTCTCAGAGAAAAATACGGTTTTTATCTTTGATATATTCTTGCTTTTCAATGTTGAAAGAAGCAATTTTCTCAAATATAAAATAATTTCATGTAACTTAGTATCCTTTCTGATAACAATAGTATGACGCCCACGCGTTTGCTTATACGGGTCCTTTTGTCGACGTAATTACCTACGATAATTTCCCGCAGAACGCATTTTCCCACATAGCCGTCGACAAATCATGCGACGATAAAACGTGCGTGTATTTATCTTCATTACCAAGCGACAGCCCGGTCATAAACATAATCAGAAAGTTCGTTTAAAACTCGCATAATATATTTATAACTAAAACGATAGCGTATTATGAATGCGTATTATAAATGTACAAAATGCTTCTACAACATCATCGTAAAAATAGCTGCAAATTTAACGTAACGCTAACTTGATTTATTTACAATCTTCTCTAAAAAGAAGTCAAATCGATATTTTTCTTCATGACATTTTACTATTTCTAATCTAAACTGCGTCTGAATATTTCATTACTATAATATTCAGTAACTAAATATTATAAATTTTTTTCTCATTTATATTTTGGAGCTAAAAGTTTTTAACGGAAACTGAAAAAAGTAAAATAAGTTATAAATTGAATTTCCATGTTGCAGATAATACTGAATTCCAATGGATATCTTTCACAAAGTTGGTGTAACGTATTGAAAAATTCTTTCACAAATCTTTACAGAATACGCATCAATGAAAAATATTCATCTTCATTATTACGAAACAGTTCACATAAAGTTAATCAGGAAGTTTTACTCTAAGCACGCCTTACATATATCAGCGATAGATTATGAAAGTACATATCCATCCTATACCAAGACTGCATCGGAAGTCTACGAGCGCAAACTTCCGAAGCGTGATAACTCAGCGTAATTTAATAGCGCATTGTAGTGCGGAAAAGTCTTTCGCATACTTTCTCTAGTATGTTATAATAATATAATCTATTGTACGATATTTTTCTTCTTCTACAGCTCGCGTAAATATAATAAAGATTAAGAAATTTCAAGAGTTAATTATTAAAGTATAATCATTAATTTATAATTATGGAAAATAAATTGTTAAATTATATTATAAATACAGTGTAGCTTTCTTATTTCTTGCGAATCGATCTAATATATATACTCGAAGAAAATATTATCTTCGAGTATATATACTCTGTACAAGTATATGAATTTTCCTCATATTTAAATATAAAATATCTTAAGAATCTCTTCTCTCTCTGAAAAATAGCTGGACTCCTGTACCTGTGTGGAGAAAATGGGAAATTATCCATTGAAATAATATAGAAGCGTACTTGGATGTAATGAATACGGTGAAACGTTTATCAAACCCATTAGTTCGCTTACACAAGATGAGGAAGTCAGCACGCCGGATGTACGATACGTTTCACCTGGCGTTACGAAAGCGCATCTCCCTTGTAACCTGCATTGCCGTAGGAAGTGCTCGCGAACAAACGCAAACTTCCGAACGGAGAATAACCGATTCCCGGATAGAGCTTCTTTCGAGATTCACATGAAATCGCATGCGATCAGCGCGATGTCTTTGTTATGTATGCATGTGCGTGCGCGCGCGCGCGTGTGTGTGTGTGTGTGTGTGCACCGTGTATCCGAGGGCAAACAGGAAGCGGTTCCCTGCAGGACCAGTCTACCGTTGCTTCGCGCCGCTATCTGTCCACGGCAGCGCGGTGCAAACATTTGTTCAGGATGGGGGAGGAAAAGCGGCGGCGGAGGCGCGAGTGGCGATGCGATATCGGTAATAAGATAACGACTGTCCGGTGAACTGCACCCGGTCTCTTCTCTCGACTCCCCGGTTGTTTCACTTCCTGTTTCTTCCTCCCGTCCCATCCGTGACCCTACTCTTTGTTCTCTTCAGCCCCCGGCCTCGCCGTACTCTTTGTACTCCGTTCTTCCTCTTTGAAATAACCTAGACAAGAACCGCTCTCGCTCATTCGTTCGAACTTCCTCTATTGAGGATCCTCGGGGCTTCGCCCCGGGTTCTGCAACTCGACCTTTTGGAACGCCGATGTTTCTATATCGGTTAGTTAGCGGTTGAATTTTTGCTGAACAACAACTACGGGCCATTAAAGTCGGAACAGAGTGCTCTCCCGAGTGGCAGCTGTCAAAATGATAAAAAATCAAGCTCTTAATCGTCTCACTGATTACTGATAATTAAACGCCTCAACGCATTCGGATCCGAATTCAGAGAATGTTATTACGCGCGTACCAGTTTTACGGGCCAAAAGAATGCACTTGTTATTCGAATAAATCGCGAGCACGTCGAAAGCGAGTCTCTCCCTTTTTCGATTCGAATCCGTAATACCATATCGACGTCGGTCGACGACGATTATGGCACTCTTAGTCGGGATCCTTTCGAAATCGTGATCCTCGAAAACTATATCGCGTTCTTATGATTCTCATAATGGAGTCTGTCTCTCGAAAGAAGATCCTTCCATATCCTTCCTATCCAATGTCCACAAAAGCACAGAGAAAGAAAAAGAGAGAGCTAGAGAGCGGGAGAATATTCCACGTATTCTTCGGTCGATCCATTTGGCCTACGTAATACCAGCGGATAAAAGAAGCAAAGGAGCTCCCGCTTATGCATTACGCGTGCATTGTGCGTTCGCATTATTGGATACGCGGTGCCGAATCCACGCGTGATCCAGCGGGTAATAAAAAACAACGTTCCCGCTCTCCTCAAGAGTGGATTTGTTCATCCACGGTGCGCGTGTATGCACGCGGTACGGGACACGATCGGAAGGAAGGGAAACATCGCCGTGATAGCGATGGGCGAAGGCCGGCGCAGGGTGCCGGCAGGATCGACAGCATCGCGGGGCCGAGCAGCAACCCTATTCCGTACGGTGTGAGAGTCGAGCATGTGGCAATAAACAATTTGTTACGTCGAGAGGGTCGAAGCCTGCAACGGCATACGCTCACGCGCATTCTCTCGCCGTTTCTCTCCCACCGTCTTCGTGTATCTTGTTGTCTCTTTTTCCCTTTTCTCTCTTTCTCTTTCTCTCCTAACTCGCTCATCGACTATCCGTTTCCTCCCTTTCTCACCCTTCGGCCACCCTCTCCTCCTCCCCTCGACGCCTCGCTCGTTCACGCACGACGTTACTCTACCGCCGTAGCGGAGCGACGTAACAATCAATAGCGACGCGTCACGTTGTTTTCTACGCTACCTCCGTCCACGCGATCGTTAACCTCTCGATTATCGTTGCGGCGACCGCGACGATCGCCACCCTTCCACCCTCGGCCAGACCACGTCAACATAGTTATACCGCTATCGTATTGTCATTCCATGGATGATGTAATAGTTTTAAAAACGATGGATATCCCACCGAGTGAGTTATATCCAAATCTCTCCCAGCAGTTATCGTGCTCTTCGATTAGTCGATGCCACGTCGAAAAGCGATTTCACACACATATTCCGGTACATACAGAAGAGTTATAAACTAGGAAGATATTTTAAAAGAAGATGCTCGATTTAATTCTTTTTTAATAATTCGGCTATTTTTTATGTAATTTTTTATTTTACATCATAAAATCAAAAATCGAGAAAATATTATATGTAATCTTCGAACGGATATATTTTTTGTAAACATTTATGTTTTATGATTCTATTGTAAAACAAAGGTAAGAAGTCACTACGTAAGAAAAAATGATATTAATTTTAGAATTCTCTTAGGAACTTATTATATTTATGTAAATATCGCTAAATAATTCAAAATGTCATGACATCTACGATTGCAGCATTTAAATAAATCTTGTTTCAAAGTGTTCTCTCGTTTAATTACGTGTGTAAGCAAAATGCTCGCTCGTGATTGGCTCGGTGATAGAAAACGCAGTGCATCGCGGAGTTAACGAGAATCGAAGTCAGGGCAAGATACGCCAGGCATACACGGACGAATACCTGCGAAAGGAGGAGAAAACGTCGGAAAAGGCTAGAAGTTTTTTTCCTTTCGTTGCATAGCCCCGTCCGCCGACATTATACGCACGCAGACGATAACGGAGGGGTCCGGGAAGAGAGGAGGAGATGCAGAATAAAATGAGATCGCATTATATGCACTCGTGAAAAGAAGCCGGAGGGGTCCCGAAGTCTCTCGGTTGCTCGCATGTGGATCATACGGCCACCGATATACACACTGGCGCAAAAAGTGTTTTATAACACGTGCGTCTGCGTCCGTGTGCATCTGCATATTTGTGCGCGCACGCATACCTGTCTGTGCATCGCCTACACAGAGATGTTCTTTACGCCCTTTGAAGGCGATATACGCGTTGTGTGCGCGCACCGATGTGCTCTTTTTGCGGAGAAACAAACGCGAATTCCGTTTTTGATGCGCACTGGCGCAAAAGTATTTTATAATGTCGGCGAAGATACACGCATATATTCGTCCACATATTCGCTTTGCTGTAAAACGGATTTTAACGTATCGCGCTATCCCCTTTGCGCGAATCGAACCGGTCGCGCTCGCCGTGCGACGTTGATCGCTACACGACGTTGACGTTCCCGTTTTGCAAATCGTTCGTAGATCCGCCGGTATTTATCTACCGTGCTGGATTCACGTCAACTTTTTGTACGAAAACTATGCGGAAACGAGAGTCGCGATGACGGTTATTCCGCGCGTCACTTCATTCCCACGCGGTAGAGATATCTTTTACATGTGCGAGGGGGTTATTTTGTACATCGAGGATCGCATTTCGTTTTTGATATAATGCATTTATGTTCCTCTCATACAAACATTTTTCATTAACCAAAGTGCCCCACGCCCACCGGTAATTGCAACATATTACACACACACACACACACACACACACGCGCGCGCGCGCGCGCGCTTTTATCCATCTCTATGAAAATAAAATAAGCACATCTAGATATAAGATACTTGTGCATAATTTGACACTCTTTTGAGCGTCTGACATTTCTCCGATCATTAAATCGCCTTTGACGTGCAGTGATCTAAGTAAAAGCAATTTTATACAAACGAGGTACGCGCTATCGTACACCGCTTTTTCACGGTCCAGTATGCAGCGTTTCATTTACGTAAAATACAGGCCAATATCTTTTTCCTTGACATTGGCGCATTTCGCCAGAAGGCAATTTCAAAAGTTTTTTTTAATAACTGATAGTCAAATTAAGTAAAATTTTATATTATAAATCATGTAAAATTTTACATTATCTTTAGCAAATTTCATACTTAAAAGTATGATGTATTTTATATAAGATGTCATTTGAAAATTATTATGTATTCTGTGATACAACATACACGGTTTAAACTATATGTTTCATTCGTTGTATATACTTCTATCTTTTTTTAAATAAACACATGAAATCTTCGAAAGAAATCTTCGAATTCTAGTAAAATATGTAATAATTGACCGATGAGCTCAAATGGGAGGTTATTACTTTGATACATTCTCCTCTCCAAGTTTTCCTGGCACTTTGCAAAACCGCTCTCTCCGTCACGTGAAACCCGTTTCACCAGCTCCATCACCAATCCACGTCGGGGATTTCCGCTAAAACCTTCGTTTCTACCTCGTTTCCACAAACTCCGAGCGCGGAGTGACTGACGCGTTTGTCGGCTCGCGGCGATGGAAACCAACGACAAGCGCGGTAACCAAACTCCATTAATCAAGCGACATTCGTCGCTTAATGAAAAGGCCAAATATCGCCCACCGTGAATGAAAGATAGCCGCTCGCGGAAACGATTCAAACTGTCGACGTAAACTGCCAAAGCGGGCAACGTGCAAATTTCGTTGTGACTGGCAAGGGTAGGGGTGGACGTATCGTATTCCGCACGCATGGACGAAGCAAATATCCCTATCGCGTCCAATAACTGATATTATCAAAAAAATGATATAACTACCATACACTGCACCAAGAATTGCGAATGTTAAGAATTCTTTCTTTGATAGAGTCGATAGTATTTAAATAATGTAAAAGAAATAGTCACGATTTCAGAAATTAAATTTAAATTATTGAAAATCTGCAAAATTGACAGTTTATGGATTTTAGATAGATTAGTGTGAGTAAATTTTAAAAATAAAATATTGAGATTTTCAAAGATTTATATATCGTATGGATTTAGAATTGAAATATAATTTTATTATTAAAAATGTGATAAGAAGTAGCTTGTATGCTCGAGCAAAATTTTTAGTCCATCAACCACTTTTCTTATTATAAGTTACCGCCATTGTAAAAACTTAGTCTCGCAGTACGTAATAATAAGCAAGAAAGGCCCAGCCCGTATCTCGGGTTCTATTAAAAAACTTGAGGCCAAACTATTCTAATAAAATGCAGGTTGCACATCGAAGATACACGCGCATTCGGTTCTTTTGATACACTCGGGTATATAATCGAGAAAAGTTACAAGAAAAAAATGATTTAAAGCCGAATATATCGCAATAAAGATATATTAATTTGCTATCTTCAAAAACGTGATATGCATGTGAAGCGGAAGAATTAAAGGAAGCTTTGTTCGATGAGAATATAAGCAAAAAATTAATATAATCGTGATCATTGTAACAATAATTATAACAAGATAATAATGACATTATCAGTAATAATAATTACCATTGAAATAATTAGGGATAGGTGCGATGCGCGATATTAATCCTCGTTGAATACGACAAAAAGATAGAACTGCATGGAGAGAGAGAAAGAGAGAGAGAGAGAGAGAGAGAGAGAGAGAGAAAATGCAGAGGTATTTATATGAAATTGTACAATTTGCTTATCGAATAATCAAGGATTTATCAACAAAATCATTGAGCAGCATCCGGATCCAGCAGGATAGAGAAAAATAGAACTTGAAATTAATAATTGCTGCGTTGTAATCCTAAAAATTATTAAACAATATAAATGTATTTCATTTCTATTGCTATAAAATTTCATCATTAAAAAATGTCGGAAAATTAATTTTTATGGTAACAATGGAAAAACGTATGCTTTTAATTCTAATTCGCAACGCAGAGATACACGATATATCGACGCATTCCAATACGTCGCGCTGCGTGCTAATTGTACAATAAAACCGCGATTTACATTTAATTTCTCCGGCTCTTAACTCGACGTTTACCGCGCGCGTTACCGATGTATCGCGATACTTTGAATACGATATCGCGTTAATTAAAATTCGATGTATGCCCCGGGTTTTCGCATAAATAAAGCAAGAATTCGCGCGACATTCCCGTATCACATTTGAATTTTACCAACGGCTATCCAACGTCATAGATCGCAAAATCGCTCTTCATATACATAAACGAGCCTCGAGCATATGCATATGCACATGAACCGTACTGATGTGCGCCCGTGACACGTGCGCATCCCCGTCGTCGTCGTGTCGTCGTCGTTGGGAATCAATTAGCCCGACATGCACCGGTACCTCTTGGGATACGTGTAACACCTACCCTGCCATGCGCACGGAACACTTTTCGGCATTTAACACCAGACGGCAAATGTGCGCGCGTATGCACGTTTGTAGGAGTTATTTTAGTAGCGCTATCCCGCATGATAATAGGATAACACTGCTTCTAGAATTGCATGCGGCATCTCAGCGACCACCTCGCTAACTTCTGGTCTTAATTACCGAGATAATGAGTCGAAAAAAACTCGAAGTAATCACTTTTCGATAATATGCTAACGAGGCTAACGCAACGTCGTAAATATTCGTTACATTCAACGTATGAATTAATGTCTCGCAGTTGCATTAATATCGAAAACATACTCGACTCACATTCGTTTGGATGGAGGCGAAATAGACATTAAATATAGATATAATACTATTAGCTAGTTATGTAGATATATCGATCAATAAGCGTTCACGGCAGCTTCATGCATTCGTAATAATTCAATATATCTAAATGCACTCATTGCTTAATTCAGCAATATTCTAACTCCATTATCGTATCCACAAAATGCAATTGCACCCCGACGTATTTTGATTGTAGTTTGACACAATCTAAATAGTCTGATAAATCTTTTCAAAAGCTACGAGATATGTTTGCATAACGTTGATCTATTCAATAAAAGAAGAAAATATTTTTACATTTGCTATTTTTATACTTCATAGCCGCAGATTTGATTTTATTGCGCATTTTTTTCCCCAAATTTTTGCTAATATCTCGCTGATCATACCTCGGAATGGAATTGCACGCCGCTATTCTTCAGTCGGAATTTGACGAACGAGTACGAGCTCGCCTGCAGTGTCACGCGATGCTTTCGGAAGTCCGTGTACACATAAATGGGCTTGTCCGTTCATTCGCGCATTTCCAACGGACGGAATAGCTAGGCTGGCGTCCATCGGCCATTCAGCTTCGGGTTTACGCACGTATGCACGTGTAATCCCCGCGGGGGTTTATAGGCCACCATCGTGGCGTACACAGCGTTACATATCTCCGCTGTGATCACCGACACTGGATTCTCGCTCTGTGTCGGGAACTCCCCCCGATCGTCCCTCCACCATGTCGTTAATTAAAAGCCACCGCGTCCTCGCGACCAAACCCGACGACCCACCGCATTTTTAATAGCTGTTTCCAGCGTTCAACGACGGGAATATCTCTCGATCACGAAACTTCGCTTTACGATTCTCGCAGTTGAGTGCACCGATAGAGACGTTATCGCGTCGACACGTCCACACACACACACACCCTCTCTTTCTCGATTTATTTACAGCGGTACGCTCAGTGAGGAAAAAAAATGAGGAACGCAACGTTCATTACGAAATCGTCGAAATGATTTAATTCGAAAACGAAATAAAAAAAATAAAAAAAAAAAAAAAAAAACGGACCTGACTCCCAAAAGCGTGGCGGCGAATTCTCGCGTGCAGCTGGCACGTCCGTGTCAACGTGTGTGATCCCCCGATTTGCACGAGCACCACGCGCGTGCACCGCGGCACTGCATCATGCACCACGATGAAGCGTTACGCGGCAGCGTCGAGGGTCAATATTATCCGGTTCCAAAGTCGATCCATAATTATTAAGCAAACACGACGGGACGGCAGACTCCCAAAGCATGCCTGGACAAATATGATTACATCGTTGATGTGAACATTCCGATCAATATAAACTGCATGTGGTGGCATTCTCTACCCAATTAAGCTCGTACAGATCTCTCCGCGCATACATGAAAATCAATCCTCATTGGCCGCGCATCGATGATATCGCCTAATTAGCTCAGAAGCCGGCGGCTGCGTGCAGTATACGGTCATACACAGCCGCCGGCAAAAACAGCCATCTGCATGGTTGTACTCCGCCCGTGTAACTAACGCGTGCTCCTGTTTGTAGTCAAGTCTCTACCGGACTCGGGTTATCCAGTTCATTTTTGCATTGTCAAAAATATTTGCGAGCGTAACAAAAGAGAACAATACATATACATGCTCTGTTGGCGGATAAAATGCCAATTATATAAAATATTGTGGAATGTGAATATATACAAATTTATATTGTATATGTTAAAATTGTATGACGATATATTTTTAGTCTCATTAAAAATTTTTTATAATACTTATATTTCTATAAATTTATATAAAATAAAAATGTATCATGAACTTGTACTATCAACTTTATTACATATAACATTCCTTTTTAGAAATTTCTGCTTATAATTTTTTTTATTACTTGTATTAAAATTCGTTACGAGTTTTCATGAAAGAATAGAATTTTATACAAATTTAAATGGTGCATAGTTTAAATATATTTATCATTGGTGTAACTTAATTATTAGCATTTTTCATCATTTTTCATCAATTTTTATCAATAAATTCATATACATTTTGTTATAATTTTATTTATACTCAAAACTGCAAACTTTCCTGTTTTCAACACAATTTTTATTTTTTCAATAATTGAATACATTCGAAAATGATAGTTGATTACTTTCAGCAACTTCTCATAGGACACCCTGTATTTATAATGAATAAAAAATAACTCATCTGGAACAGTTTTCTTGTATATTTGATATCTATAATTATTTATTTATAACTATGTTTTAATTTTCACTTCTTTGCTATTATTATTTTATATTAGTCTTTTCCGTTCATCTTATAATAATTTGTAAGAGCATGTAATTTTATTTAATACATACGTGTATCAAAATTGCACAGGTTCTCTAGAATTACTCGACGCCAGACGGATGACAGACGTTGACTAGAAGTGTTTTCGGATGTATATTGCAATGCTATTCATGTGCCTAATTAACAGTGCCCCGTGGCATTCTGACCCCGGCATTGTGCCGTGCGTCACGGGGCCCTTTTGCGGTCTGCGCACGAGCGGCGAGAATTTAATTAACCTGTTCTGCATTTGATAGCCGGCGAAAACTTCCGGTCGGTGTCTTTTGTGAGACGGTCGTAATTAATATTCCTTGAAAGCGGCAAAGAGCGGAAGGCTCGACCGAGAGAAAGGCAAATGCGGGTTGGACTGCGGGGGGTACCTTGGAAAGGGACTAGTAGTACCCACTCGAAAAAGATCAAAAGAGTTATCAAACCGCGAGAACCAAGAGATCGCCACTGTTCGAAACGTTTTGTGCAAATGAACGCTTCCTGAAGGGAGCTAGCGCTGCCTGATTCTACGGAAATTTAAAAATGGACCACTAGCGATAATATCGTGACATTTAGGTTATTGTCAAATCACTTAATCGCATGATATTTTGTCTCGTAAATATCGAAACAATATTACAAAGAAAAAATGTTAATATATTATAACTATAACGAGGTTTCCACGGATCGTTCAACCAAAAGCCGTGATTAAAAATTGTGTCGACAGATTGTATCAATGTTGAAAATCTAAACACGAAGGAAACAAGCAACGTAATTAGACGAACACAGAGAACGCAATGCGCTCCCCGCAAGCTGGAAATATATTCATGATCGCGTCGGTGTTATCGAGGAGTACGGTGTACATTACACAGAATGAATTGCGACTGATCTAACGTACGAGTTCATCTTCGTAGGAAATATCGTTGGGCGCACAAGCACGATCTTATTACATTTCCGCCATGAATCCCATCGAGATACGCGGCCCAGAGAATAGTGTAAGTCACCGAAGTAAGATAATGGAGAGGAAAAAGTATGGAGAGGATGCGATGGTGAGGGGTGGGGGAGATCGTATACGCGGGCGAAACACGGCAAAGCAATTTCTGTACAACGTTTTCTTGTTTCCGCGAAGGGGGTCTTCGCGAGGAAGCCGGAGAATTTACATGCGCGCTTACACACATGTGTGCCGTGAAAAAGAATGAACTCGCATGAATGGTCGAGCGATTCGCTCCGTTTCCCTCTCTTTCGCCCCGCCTCTCTCTTATTACGAGAATTATGCCGTGCCCCGGATAGCTTATCGACTGTTTCCATGAAACCTGACGAGAACGCGCTATCGATTTCCCTGTCGTTAATGATAATCAATGCGAGGCGCGATGAGATTTCGCTAATGGAACATAATATACCGGCCGTGCTATCGCGGTATTATTACCTCATTTCCCGAACGAAAGACACTTTTCGCAGAGCGCTCGTCCGACAGGCGCTGAGTCCGAGAGATTTTTATCACAGCGCACAAATGCCTTCTCTGCCTGCCATTAACGAGGGAGATTAATTTTACTCGACGTCATATTCCGTGACAGAGCGAATCGCCCGATCCATTTTCATTTCGACAGAGAGAATCGATATTACAACGCGGTAATATGTAAATGATCATATAAAAATCAATTCAACAAAGGTGCCTTGGATTGCTCCAATTTATGGCATGGAATAGCGCAGAATAATTCAATTGAATATAAACTTCGAATTGCATTAACTGACATAAAGAATATCTTTGTGCAATATTATTACAATCGCCGATATAACGTTCACGCGCGTAGATTTATAGTAGCTGTATCATCGTCCATTTATCGCAAATTATAGGCGCCAACTGACTTTCCGTATCCGCTTATCGGTTTTATTAATTGCCTGTTAATCAGGAGCTTCGAATAAAGCACAAAAAAATAATCATGTGTCTTTTAGATTATAATGAAAGCCGCATCTGCCTGTCCTCCTTAATAATCGCTTATCCATATTCCGTTATTAATTACGTCCATACAAATTAATAATGCGCTTTACAGCTGACCTCATTTCGCTTCTAGGTTGATCCTTATTATACGGACGTAATATTCATAAACTCCTATTGGCTGTAATTATTGCGACATCCGTGCACTTGCATTAATAAGACACACGGCTAATAAAGTTATGACGTAACAATAGCTTATCAAAATCAATCAAATTGATTACATAATAAACATAAATTATAAAGATACTATTTTCTGTATCATTTTTTTATTTTAAATCACGCAAATTAATTAGATCAATTATTCTTAATTATCTATTAAATGTATGAAGCGAATTTAATAAACGACAATGCTGCGTATCGTGACGTATCGAATTCGAAAGAAAAAATTTTAACCAAGACCGTCTGTCCTCGAAGGAAAAAGAGGGGAAAACAGTCAAATCCCACGTGTATCGCAATGCGCCACGATAAAATAATCTCGAGTACACAGATACACGCTGTTGCTTTTTCCTTCTTATCGCGAAAGCCGACTTGAGCTGTTTTATCTTGCGAATGGAAGAAAGGAAGCACGGGAGAGAGTCCGAAAAAGAGGAGGAAAGACAGAGGGAAAAAGGAAAGAGTAAGAAAAGAAACGTGCGACAGCACGATTCGCGCGAAGAATCATGACGTTTCTTCGCGAACGCCCCATGCATATGCATCTCGTGCAACAGAGAGAGAGAGAGAGAGAGACTTTTCTCGGTAAGAGAGAGGCCAACGACTCTTTACATATTTATCTCTCGAACTCTCGTCTTCGACGGGCGGAAGAAGCGGAAAGGTAAAGACAAGACGAGACGGGAAAGAGCGCATTCCATCTCGTCTCATCACTGACCCGGGACAATAGACGAGGATTTTCTTAACGACGGATGAGTAATAATGTGGAGAACGAGCTCGGTTCTGTATCCGCAACAGCTTCGCCGTCAGTGTCATCACTCGCGTTTAAACGAGACCCGGCGACACGACGAGTCTTATCTCGACGGTCTATTGCGGGATCGCTGATTGCTCCCTTCGTTTAATTTACGATGAATCGCGCACGGGCGACACCAAGCCGCGCCGCGTCGGCGAATAAGACTGGACGACCCGAGACGTCTTGTACTGTGAATGTACAGAATAACGATACATCGTCACATCTCTTCGCACAAGCGCGAGCACATGGCTGTCGCGTAACTCACGACGAAACCAATTCACGACGATTACGCGAGTGCGCATAGTCCGAGTCGCGCTGCCTTAAGAATGAATTATCGCTCGATTAACTCTGAACTCCTATTCGATTAATATCTTCTCTGTGATGGAACTCGTAAGATCATCTTAACGTAAAAGCATGTCGCTTTCTCTCAAAAGAAGACGCAATTGATTCAATTGTTTTAAAGTTTCTCTAAGTAACACGCACGCGTGATTTTTGATCCGTGAAATAATAAAAGTCACGTTCATCCGATTTAACAATTTTTATAGAAGATATGTTATGAATATTTCAAATAAATTTTCGAAAAACATTTAAGATAGTCCTGAAATTTATCTCGAATTTCTCATAAGTAACTTTCATGTCATGATTGTGACACTTGCAATTTCTTCTTGGAAGAAATAAACATGTTTGCTATTTCATTCTCTGTTCCACAAATCTAACTTGGTATGCACTTGATATGTGTTGCAGCTTGACCATTTGAATGCATCATTCTTCCACGTTGCGTGTTTCTTAGACAGGTGACAGACGTATTTCCAAGATACTGTTCTCAGAACTCGGTGGCAGGCGAGATGCCAGTCTGAAGAGTTGATGTTTATTCAACAATATACTTAAATGATTCATACCTTTGATGCGAGTGAAGTCGCTCAGTCTAGATACGCCCCGTTTCCTCTCGCGCCTCCTCGTGTATCCAATCATACGTGTTACTCGTTACCGAATATTTAAAACCGTTCAAAATGCATGTCGTGTCGGCTGAAGTATAAGTGAAGCGTCTGAATCCAAGCTGATGTCACGATTGGAGCCATGATATGTGGGTTGCAAAATTCGCGATGACTTTTACATCAAGTCGTCGCTGCACGAGCTTTCAGATAGCATAAAAGATGACGGGGAAAAAGATTCGACCGATTCGTAGCATCGCACGGTCACGTCGCATCTCGCGTCTGCAGAGGCGTCCATTTACATTACGAGATTATTTCATTTAGGCCACGAATGGAGTCGTAACCCTATATTTAAATTCGAGACATGTGAAAAGCGTGCGATCGGAGTGTTTGAATACAACGACCCTCGATCGTGATCCTCGCACACCCTTTCGATAGGATTTCACAGTGGTGTGCACATGCGCAGGAGAAGGGCTTCGTCGTGACCGAGAAACTCGATGACTGTCATAATCGCATTCGCTTTTCTTCTTCCAGTGTCCGATGACAGATAAGAGAATTGAATCTCGTTCTCCCACGTGACGCCATGATCGAATTAATTACTCACGACACTCTTTCGTTACGATAAATACAGTAAGTAATTAAAATTATTAAAGAGAATAACGTTTTATCGATATCATATTCTAATGTATCCAGATGTTTTTACTACAATTTCCTACAATTGTATTTACTTTTGTAAAATGTAAGCATAATTATTATATTAGCATCCTCGCTCACCATAGTACGAAAACACACAGGTACGATAGAGTATCGATTCGGGAAATTAAGAGAACGAATAATTTGACATCACATAGGATATAATCTAATCGCGCAAACTGATTCACAGCGGACTCAAAGAAAGCCGGCAATAGTCCATAACGATGATTTTATTAATCAAATGGCGATATTTATCCATTTCATACGCGATCACAAATACAGGTGTATCAGTAACATGTAGGGCTTCGAATATCGCATTACCTAATTATCCATGTAAATGAAGCAGCCGTTATTCGAATAATAGAATCAACTACTCAACATACACTAGGATATGCAATTAACCCCCTCATCGCACTAGTAGCCATAAATTCGTCGATGTGATAAATTATCTCGGACCAGACAATGCAATCGGGGACAATCGTTATCGCCCTTATTGTTTGATCAAAATATTCATCCCAATCTCTGCGTAGATGTCATAATATTATAATATTACCGATATCTCTAAATAACACATGTTGTTGCCACGTAGATCGATATAATGAAATAAAAAAAAAAAGATATATATATCATCAAAACGATAAAATACAAACTCATTAGAATATTTGTTTACACACAAAATTCGAAAAATTATATTTATTACATATAGAATTTCTTAAGTTATTTACTATCCAATATTTCAGAAATTGACTT
>JANQDE010000244.1:75145-120444 GCA_037157785.1 Cephalotes varians | reverse complement strand
AAAGAAACCAAACAGAAAAAGAGACCAAAATGAACCAATCGTGAATACAGCCTTTAGCGAGACTGTAATGAAATAATAAAAATCTGCAAAAAAATTTAATTCCGTCCATTCTACAAGTTTGCAAGCAATGTACTAACTAAAGCTTTCTACGCCATTGACTTCTTACAAAAGGGATTATAAATAAACAGGGATTATAAATAAAAAATGAATATTCTGTATTTACTGATACGAATTCGAAAAAGAAACCTCTTTTTTATTTAGGAAAAATAAGAAAAAACTGTTAAATTATTAAGAAAAAACAATAATTTTATACAATATTCAAGAATTGTTAACATTCCGTATCTCTGAAACGAGGTTTTTGAGCTCATGTGTTTATATGAATTTTTTTTCATAAAAATAACATAAAAATTAATTTCTACAATATTGGACGTTACTTAAGAAACATCCTGTATATGTATCAAATTTAAATATATGAATTTGTCTTTTAAATAATATCGTGATTTAGTATGTAATAATGTATTAAAAAATTATACAATTTTTTTATTTTTAATTTTTACATTCTTGGAATGTAAAACACCTTTGCGATTTGGATCTATATTTCTACTTAGCGCTTCGATCTTCGAAGCCGGTGATATTATATCCTGATTTCGCGCGGATAGCCAGATTTAAACGGTCGAACAGTACGTCGAAAGTTATATGAAAGTAGGCCAACTGGCCAGAGGGCTTCGTTGGAGGGTTTGTAATCGCGTGTAAGCCCCCCCAATCCTCATCCCTGTCAGAATTCCCTGGTGGGAATGAGGAAGATTCATATATCGTGATACAAGAGACCGCACGCGGTGGTGTTGCGGGGGTATAGTTATACGAAATGTAGGATGACAAAAGGTAAACTCGATGGTGATGCGAGAGAAAAAGCACTCCGCAATGCAGTAGTGCATTTAATCAAATTTCAGAGCCAATGCATTTCACTGATTAAATCATACGGTGATAAGTTTGAGAAACGCGGAAAGATGTATATTTAAAATTATATTATCCCATTGTACGGTATATAAGTATGATAAAAAAAGCAAAGCGATAATTAATTAATTGCATTAAAAGCGACATGTTCAGTTTTTGAAAAAAAGTGACAACTTTCAATCAGTTTTATTTAAACTATTTATCAATAGTGGACTGTGAAATAGTTTCTATTTCACAGGAACATTTTCAGAGTAGATATTATATAACCATATAGACATTAAAAATTGTGAATGTGTTTTAGTTTTAATGCTTTTTGTGAATATTTCATATCGTATCGCGCACACGTGGAAACAAGACTCGAAATTTTCGGAACCTATATTCACCGTGCCTTTTTTACTCAGCTTCTGCGAAAGCATGAACAAATTCAAGCACCGTATTTTGTTCGGCTCGCTGAATCATTAATGAGCGCCGCGTCCTAAGAGCACAGTTGTTGCATATCCAACGTAACGCGAAGGGAGTCGGACATCGAGCGTGACATAAATATGTAATATAACGTGCCAGCGTGAAAAATGTACTCTGGATTATAAGGGCGGGGCACGCTCTCTTTTATACCTCACCGTTTTCCGTCATCCTGCTCCGTCCAATTTTCCAACGTTGCTTGCGCACGAAAAAGGAATATATCACACCACTTTACTACGGCGAGCGTTTAAACAGTTAACAATTTTTATCTGCGGTGACGATGACCGACGTAGATGAACGTTTTTTTTTTTTTTTTGATCGAATTAAACGTAAAATTAAATTTCAACGCAGGTAATTCGCATTGGCAACCTCGATCTGAATTCTCGATGGGAATAAATAGAACGCAAATGGATTAACGACAATATCGCATGCAATTTTACGCACTCGACGCACATCAAATTGTTTGACGATACATGACGAATCTATACATATATTTCGAAATATTAAAATGGAAAAAATTCATTGCCCTCATCCTGAAAATATTTAATTTACATTAAATAACTCAGATATTAAAAATATCTTCAAGGAAGCAACTCATTGTGTAAAGATTCAAGATTTAGTTAGCTAAGAGCAACAGTGTTTTTTTTCTTCAACTTCACTCATAGTATATAATCGTACAATCGATATAACACCGATATTTTTTCGTCAGATTTACTATTAATTCCCTCATAAATCTGAGTGGGTACTCCGCCGAAAGGGATCGAGCAGATTTATCGTTCGGCAGGTAGGACGATATGACGATATAACTCTGGCACGAGGCCGCAAAGGGGAACGACTTCTCTCTCTTTCTTTCTCTTTCTCTCTCTATTCTCTCTCATTTCCTCTCGTGATCTACTTCGTCATTTTGCTCGCTCTTTTCTTCTCAAGGGGTTCGAGGTCGGGCTTGCGTCGAGCAGATCGGATGACGCGGATGAGTGCAGCGTGCGGCACAATGCAACGCGGCAGATGTGCCCCCGCTCAATGGAATCGTAGGTACCCCGGTTTTTCTCTCTTCTCGAGTAGTCGCGCTCCAAGCTTCTGCCGATCTCTTACTTCTTTTTTTCATCGGGTTTCATCCCTCCATTCTCGCGTTCTTTCCTTTTTTCGCGCATCTATTACCAGATCGCTCTTCTCTCTTTCTCTCTTTCCTTTCTCTCTGTTCAGCTTCTATCGCTTTTTCCTCACGCTCGCTCGCGTATACCCGCGCAAATTAACGAACTCGGCCACGGATTTCTATTACAGAGAGATCCGGCTCTCAGGCCTCACCAGCTCGGATATAATAGATTCGAGGCGACAGCAATTTCAGATATGAGAGTCCAAACGAATCGACAGTATTCGCGCGATTACACTCTTTTCCTCTCCTTTCCGCGACAGGCGCAATAAACTTGCCTCGTCTCCTCGCAGGGATTTTCCTGAATGAACGGTATGCACCTGAGCTCCAATTCCAACGCTCGATGTGCTTAAAAACCCGGGATGCTATCCGCGAATGCAATCATTTCAGGCGCATGTGCGACGTCTCGTTAATTTATTGAAATGTGTCGCGCGGATTTTCTATTAAATTCATATGCCCCACGCTTCGCGCCACGTTGGTCTCGCGTATAAGCAATTTAAGTATCATAATTAAAAAGCGAGTTTTATATACACACGTATCGTGAAATTAATAAATAATGAGATAATAAAGAGAGAGAGAGAGAGAATGATAATAAAGAGAAAGATAATAGATTTTTTTTAATGACGCAGTGCAATGATAGTTTCAATGCAATCGAATATCTAAGTTAAATATATTTTTATCAATATTTAAACTTTATTTAAAAAATTCTTTTTTATTTCATATTGCAGAATCGTAGTATTGCTTATGTTCAAGCTACTAAAATTTATATTTGTTTTGCGAAATGTTTCAAGGAAAGTTCGTAAAATCTGTGTTACTATAAACTGCGAAGGGTGGTATAGAAATCCATCTTTCGTATCGAATGCGAGATCGTTACGCGCTTGTCGTTTATTCCACTCGCTCAAGAGTCCCACGTCTCTGAGCCCCCCCTTATACAGCCAGACGCACAAATTATTACTGCCAACGCGAGCACACGAGAGCAGTTCAGATATAATGGACTCGAGACAACCGAATTTTTTCGAAAGTGTGCGCAACACTCGAAAGCAATTGCGCGTAAGTGCCGGTGTTTCAATACTTCGAGCGCACCCTTCGAGGGTTCCAATTGGAAAGCGCGTTTCAATAACCGAGTATCGAGGTTCCTCAATTGAGAATACGAATCTGTCGCTCGTATCTCATAAATTAAGACTCGATGCATGCATCTAGACAATAACACGTAATAATCTATAATTACAAGCAATTAGATGTATTATTATGCTACACAGCATTGTCAACAATATACATAAATAATTCTTCTCTATTTTAGTTTTATGTGCAAAAATGCTCTCGTTTCTGTGCGATGAAGAATCTTTCAAAAAAATCCACACGTTTATCACGGCCAGCGTTTTCACCAGTTAATATATCGATCGAGACAGTTATCACGATTCAACGACGTCAAAAAGGTTCGCGCGAATTTTTGCGAGACAATAGACAGCCGCGCGCTTTCCGCTAGAAGAGAAAAAAATATGAAGTTCCTCGCGGCTGATATTCTCTGAAAATATTGCCCGGTATCTGTGGTAACGATCTACGTTCATAAATATCGAAAATACAGAGAGCGCCGCCGAGGACTGTTATTCTATAAAATTGCACGACTAATGAACCGCGATACGGAGTTAATCGTCCAAAGCATGTCGCATGTTCGCGAAACCCTCACAGCGCAGATAGCGAGCATTCGAGAAGGGCTTAGTTATAAGACCATGGATTTGCATCTCGGTGAAAAGCAACGTTCGAGGCTTTAATGTCATGCGGCTCTTTTTCTCTCTCTCTCGATATCTCTCTCTTTTTCTCTCCCCGATGCGAGGGGGGAGGGGGGAATGGCGGCGCTTTTGGTGAAAGCCAGCCGGGCGGCAGAATAACTCTTTTTCGCAATTACTTCGGTGCCTTTGACGCAAACCGTACGTGTGCGCGTATACACACGAGACGGCATGAACCGCGAACTTTGCGCGCGCTGAATCGAATTATTGAATCGAGAAGCATCGTATCGAAAAGCATCGTCCGCGAAACTATGCTATTTTGTGTTGAAAATTAATTGATATCGAAAAAAAATTCTGTTCTTCGTTGTGAAGATGCTGATGATGAGAAACATCGTGCCACATCAATCAAACATTCGATTTTGTAATCGAGTTCGAGTCATGCTACAATTAACATCGTATCTCCGTATGTCTCCCGATTTTCCGCAATGATCGCAATTTATGCGATCCGTGCACACGGATGCTTTGCTGTGACACTTCACGCGTATGTTGATTCAATCATACACGGGACATATAATATATCATCGAAATACGATACTCTCGCTCGACGAGTATCGCTTCTCGTACGAAGCTTCACTTTTCGCATCTGCGACCCTCTCATATTCGCGCATCTGCGTCTCGCTTTGGCGAAGTGCACGCGACGTGTACGGTTTATTATCTCGATAATGCGGAAGCGTAGTCTGTTGACAGTCTGTTGCATAAACGATGTTATGTTACAATTGCACACTCAAGCAGGGATTTTCACATGATCGAACGGATTTTACTGGTCAAATAAACTCGATAACCGTGTCGCTCGTTCTCTTTTACGAAAACGACCGCTGAGACGTCAGGCTCAAAAGGCTGGAGATTATTTCTGGCCGCAATCGATTCCCAACCCCGTACCGCGCTCGTCGGACATCCGGAAAAACCCGGCATATGACGGTAACGTCTGCGACTGTCGATATCGGTTCCGAAGTCAGTGGTTTTCGGCAATATCAGAGATCGCTCGTAGTTGGCGAGGACGTGCGCGCGTCTGCTCCATTCTTTTTTCTCTCTCTTTTCCCCCTCTTTTTTTATTCCTCATGTTTGCCCAAACTGGATATCCACGGTACTTTTCCACACGGTCCTTTGTAACTCGCAATGACCGCTTTTTCGTTCTTTTGTGCCCGCTAGTTTTCCATTGCCCGTATTTGCTTTCATTGTTTCTGCCGGACGCAGCCGTGGCTCCCCCGCATTTTCATGCTTTTGATCTGACAACGCATATACCTCCGCCCATGTACCTTCGATAAAAAGAGGTGGGAGGAAATGGAGAAGACGGCGAGGGAGGGATCGGAGAACGGGAGTGACGAAGCGAGCGGGAACGATCCTGTGTGAAACGAACTATGTCGTCAAACGTGCCATATCAGTAACTTTTTATATACACCAATGTCGTTCACCGCTCTATGCCGTGTGCACGATTTTCGGCACTCACGGCAATTTAATACAGCGACTTTTATTCGCCATCAACGGCCGGAAGCATATTAAGCTTGTATGATTGTCGGAATTGCAGAATAATTATGCCCAGCTTAAGAAATTCGTTTTATATTAAAATTCAATAAAATTGCTCTTTCGTTATTCAGGAACTTTTATTTAGAAGTCAACTATAGTTATAAAATTTTAAAAATAATGAACATCTTCGTTATTTTGTTTAATGTTTAATTTTTTTATTTTAATAATTACTAATTTAATTAATAATTACTTTTATGCAATTTTATATTGTACAAAACTGACATACCGTATTTTAATCATTAAAGAGACAAAGAGAAAAAAGAAAGAGAGAGAGAGAGAGAATTGATAAAAAAACTTACAGAAATCTCAATAAATATTTTATCTTTCAAAGAAATAAAATTTGAAAATTACAGTTTATTGGTCAGATAGGATCAAGTATACAGATCATAAATGCGAATGTAAGGAAACAAGAAATATACGAAGAATACCATACGTTTCGTAGCTTGGTCGATATGTCCCCCTTAAGTTTGCCCACTCGTGGATGGTGTGACTGCACCCTCCGACAGCCGCCCTTGGTGCACTTAAACATAGAAGGGCTTGGAAGCACGCAGGACACCATCCACTTATGTCGCGGTTTCCCCATTGGCATCATGCTAAACTAAGTGAACGAGAGAACGAGTATCGTCATTAAGCAATTCCGCTTGTAAGCGTGCTGGAGGATGAAGGAGGGCGACGCGAATTCGATATATTCGCGATGCGCATCCTCGCCGTTATGCACTTGTTACGCGATACAACGCGGAGAGCCTCGTTATTCCGGAAACGAGAGAGAATTTTCGCCCAATGTGCATTGATACGAATGCAAACAACACGAGGAACTTATACGGGAATCTAACGCGAATTTAATATTGGATTGCCGATCATGGATCTATCATGAGTGTTTCGAGTTTGATGGCAATAGTATCGAATACTAACAAAATCATTCCCTTTTATTATTAAATACGTCAGTGAAAAATTCTCTAAAGAAAGTTGATTGTATATAAAATTAAATTGTATATTTACAAGCAAAGACAGAGCGTTCGTTTTGCTCATTGGCATCGCGTTTTGATCCAACTAAAGAACTCATTTGCCGACCACCCCGCGCGGAAATGACTGATTGACACAACGGACAATTACACTTAGCGTCCGTCGCGGTGCAAACGGAAGTTAGCATTAATCAGTAGCGAAGCAAAATTACAGCGGCGAAGGCATTTAGGATCTCATCCCACTTTGCAGTGATCTCATTTCGCTCCCTCTGATCCGCGAAACGAGCGGTGAATTTTTCATGAAAGCGTTCCCTCCGAGCGGATTTGTGTTTTTCGCGCGTATCCCCAACAACGAAATAATTAACGGACGTAATCATGTCTTCCTCGCCGGTAAACCGGGCCTCGTCTTACGTCCGTTACGCCCTGTCTGCGGACGGACTTGCGCAACCTCGAAAACCGAGGAGCGAAAGTACGGAGTGCTACAAAGGGGATTAGAGTTAATGCTGTTGCATGCCGGCGCAAAAATCAGGTTGCTCTGAAAGCTCGAAAACGCATTCGGTTCTCACATTCGTCAGTGTTTACGAACGGCGCCACGGTGATTCGCGCAAGAGTTACGTATGAACAATGAATAGCCCATTCTATTGGGATGTAACAATAGCGCATTGTGGCGCGACACAGAGAAATGAATATTCAGGATACACGCGCCGCGCAGTAAGTCGCAATAATGAAAACGTTTTCGGCCGACGAGAGCCGCGATTTGATTTTCGTTTCGTATATAATTCACTCGAAACACGAATCTAATTTCCACCTTACAGATATACGCAGTTCTGTATGGCGTGTTATCCGCCAAGCTTCCTTAAGGATCGTGCGCGCGCCATAGACGAGAGCGCGAATTAGAGTGTACCTCGTTACGCGAGTCTATAGCCTGTTCGTTAAGCAATTTCTCGTACACCGCGGGATGCGCAGTTAGATGGGCGGATATTCAATATCGGCGAGTATTTCCTTGCTCGATATGCGCGCACGTCAAAGCACAGACGCGCCCATTTACGGGAAGAAATTAATAACCAAATGTGCTCTTTGTACGTATCGTCTCACGCATTATGCCAAGTGTAATTACTACACGTATTCGTAAGCGCCTCCGTTGCTTTAATACCTTAATTGCTTATATAAAAAGTTGCTTAATCCGATATCAATATTGAAGTGTACACGCTTGCCGACGATTGCGTGATCGCTTCTATAAAGCAATTTTCTCATTTATTTTCCATCGATTGCCAGATAGCTATTACGACAATCATTCGATGCAATTTAAAAAACAACATCAACGATCCTATATATGTATATACATTATCGCATGTGATATTTATTTTTATATCGTTCATTTTTAACAAAGATTTTTTACGATCACTGTAATCTGCACTCGATATCAATCACTCAATAATATCGTGGACGAATGAGCCTGACAATTTAGATCTGATGGCGTCAATCACTGTCCATCAGCTTGCCCGAGTATAGCTCGAAGTCCATTTTTTTCTCGCAGCGTGCTTCAACGTGCAGAGAAATACGGTCGTTGCGCATATCTCAGCCGTATCTCCGCGCGCCCGGCAAGGAAGAAAAAAAGAATACGCTTTATTACTTGTCAGACATTCATCCTCCCGCGTGACGGTCACACACTCCGCCGCTCGACGAAGCAACAATCCGTTCGTTAAGCCTTTTCCCGGTATTGCGGCAATCAGCCCAAGCCGGGACATTCGATACAGCCCGTTCCACGTCTTCACAGTCATACCCGTGAATGCGCAGATAAAGTAGTGGAAGCGTCTTCGAGATTGCCTCGTGCTTCCAAGAAAGGGCAGCTGAGTCGTGCCTTCGAGTATGATAGTACGCGTGCATACCGCGCGAGACTTCCTATACATGTCATAAAAGCTCGTTTAAGTCGGCGCACGTTTCGCCTCGAAACTTCACGTTTTTGACCGTAAACGTCGCTTATGCATCCTTTCCTTTTTTTTCTTTCGAAAGCAACGAGAGACGATCTGAAAGAATTCCCAGAGCTCTTAACGCGAAATTATTCAGAACCTTATCGACGCGAAGATATCGAGACTATTGAAAGATATCAGATCATGTATATGTAGATTATTATAAACTTGAACGGGCATTGCCCCGTGGTACGTAAAAAGAGAATTAAATGTGAAGTAAAAGTATAATTAGAGATAATAATTGGCGGGGTAGATATTCTAAATCTGCTCGCGAATTCGAGTAGATGTTATCTGATAATGAGGTGTATTAAGACCTCCTATCGATTGCTAATCGATTGAATAGTTCAGGTTGAATAAAGTTGAGGTACATTAAGATTTCCAATCGATCCGATCGATTGAGTAGTTCAGGCTGAATAAAATTGAACGGATAAAGTCAGATTTATAAAGAAATAATGGAATTTCGCTAATGGCGAAATAATTTCGTTTTATATAAATATTATGACTGATACGAGCGAGCAGAGAGAAAATAGACCGAGAAATACAAGTGCCTATCATTGGGAGATGCACCCGACCAAGCTGTATTTCAGAACACCTTGAGACGCACCACTCGTCAAGCCGTTAAGTGTTTCCGCAGGGCCAATTTTAATAACGCCAAGAGGCACAACAAAGGCGGCCCTTGCCCTGTTCTGGAGCGCTTTGACACCGTTGTGTATTCATTCCTGCCTTTCCGCTCAGTTCTTCTGCCTTTCTTCCGGTATGTCTGCGCGAGCATCCCTTTTTTAAACTCGCTCCGTGCCTTCGATCATTATCCTCGACAACAAACGCAACTGGACTACTTTATAATTTGCTTGGTTTCTCTTATCTCTTCGATTCTTTTTCGCCTGAATACCTTCCTTCCCGCAACATACAACGCATCTTGATCATATTTAGACTCGCAAGAGAGTAGGTTCTACAAACAGTATCAGCGCGGCTTCTATTGATGTTATGTAACGTATATATGTCCACTATTGATGTCATTCAATCGATTACACGTCACATTGTCCTATGTATTGTCTCTGAGATAGATGATGGAGCGCGAGATGTGATCATTTCAAAGATATTTCAAGATATAAAGACTATTTAATTGTTTTCCACTTAGCCTATTCTACTTAATTATTAATATTTAACTTTATTATTATATATTACTACATTTTTCTCTCGCTGATCCCGAATTGCATAACATTTAAACTCAATTAGAATACAATTCGAAGAGAAAAATAAAATATAGGAAAATAAAATATAGAAATATCTTTTGAATCTCTTCAGTACGTCGCGTAAAATAAAATGTTAAATTTATGCTCGTCTCGCTTCATTCATTCTCTTCGCATTTTCGCACATGCCCGTTTATCTCGCATTAACATGTCAGTCATAATTGACGCGAAGTGAAAAGAGGAATTTGAGGAATCTATGTTGATACCGGAACCCGACCGCGCGCGCATTCTCGCTTTTCATTCCTTCCTCCTACTTCTTTTTATCGTATCTTCTGGATTCACGGTTCGCCTTGTTTCCCCTTGCCGCGACCGTATCCTCTTTTTTTTCTCGACTGCTCCTTTACTACCGGTCCCCGCAGTCTGCGAGGAACTCTAACGAGGACTCTCGGTCGACGAGTAATTAGGAGAGGCACTTGTTGAAGGAAACAATCGTCGAGAGTCAACACCGAGTCGGATGAGCGAGTAATTGTAAACTGAGAGAATCGTGTTAGATCGCTGGTTATCTCGATTGCCAGTGATTGTCGGTATTTGCTTTCCCGAAGGTATTCTCGCGAACAACCTATTTGCTTCCGTCATCCGACATTCAATTTTGCGAAAGATGACTATCGCGCGTCTGCCATTCGTGCGATTCATAGTTTGTATTTCAGATTCGGCATCATATTTAAATTGTTAACTTCGCGAGAATTTAACTGAAAAAAGTCAGATTTTTCAAATATAGGATCGCTCATGCACCCGGCAGCTTACTAGCTAACTTTCGTAATTGCAATATTTTATAAAAAATAATAAATCTCGATATAATTGAGGGAATCCAGCACGAGAAACAACATTATAACGGATAACGTAATTCTGTTATTTATGCAAGGAATCATCGTATGGAAAATTTCCATTAACGCTCAGCGTCGATCAAACGCGTTAATACGGTATGCTTTTATCCGGAATTTCCTCTCCGTTCTCTATACGTTGCACTCATCTAAAGCTAACGAGGAGACTGACGCAGCGAATAATTAGTAGGTACACTTCTTGGAGGAAAGCAGACGTGTAATGCGAGACTCTGAGACAACAATGCCGAGTTGTACGCTGTACTTACTACAGCGCCGAGCAGAAGTTACGTTAACTTAAAAGTCATGCCCCGCAGCTAAAAATTGTCTACGTAATTCCGTTTATCAACGTAATTTACAATTAATTATCGTGATTAACATTAAAAAGTAATTTTTCCGAAGTAGGACGTACGCGGAGTTGATTCTAATATAATATGTGCAATTTATTTTCCTCAATGTAAATTGTTTATATAATTATAAGTATAGTTTGTATAGTTAGTATACATTTTACGTTCTATTTTGCGTGCATTAAGAGCTTTCAAGTGCGTGTGATCGCGAAGCGTAAAGGCATTAGTAGGTATACTCTCTGTGAGAAAAGCGCAGCCGATAACCGGCGGTTATTGTGTGCTAACTATTATTATCGAATGCGGCTAAACTACGATATTCTTCAATTAGTAAATTAGGTGGCGATATGCTCGATATTACCACTAAACCACAAAGCAAAATTAATCCCCCTGCATTCGAACAATGCGTAACGTTACGTATACATATTGGATGCATAATTGTTTGATAATGATTGAACCGATCTTCATTAGGCTTAATATCAGAACGCAAATCTATCTTTTTCTACTTTGACGGTAACTCAAGACACAAGGTTTTATTTTGTTTTAAATAAAATCACATTATCAATAAATATGGATGAACGGGCTACATCGGAATATTAGGATAAAATTGCTGCATTAAGAGATGTATTTAATAATCCTTGCTGTAAATTTTTCATTGCATCAATTAGTTGGAATATGCTAATATAATTAATGAGAATATAATTGTAAAATATTTTCTGTTTTATTATTTATGTTTATTATTTATGACAAGAGCGCCATAATAAAAAAAAATCTCTAAATTGTTTTCTTTTTTTTCTTGAAATAGTTACATAATTTTTCATTCTGAAAAAATGGTCAAACGCATATCGCAAGTTCTACTATACTTAAAAAGCATTTGAGAAAAGAAAATAAATAAGTACATATAAAAATGTTAACAATTTTCTCTATTGTATTTTGTACTCATTGTAAATAAATTTATACAATATATAAATATCTTGTTCTTCATCATCTATAAGACATAAATGCTACCAAGAAAGCCTTTATATAAAAACTTAATGTACAAATATTATTTTTTTTATTACGGCTTATTTTATTTCTTCCTTATTTCCTTTTTCGTTATTTATCCAAACAATGAATACAAAAGTTTTGTTAATTATATTAATTTTGACATTATTATTATTCACAAAATAAGATTAATATATCTTTATAACATTCCTAATTCTGTGAAAATTTTGTTCGTATATATAAAAGCTCTGAAAAAGTGCAAAGAATGTATAATAATATCTTTATCAAAATCTCTTTCGACAAGACAACATATCGCTTTTTGCAAAAATCAATCATTTATCATCATTTTTCTATCGAGTTTCTATAAAATCTATAAAAATCTATAAAATAATTTCTATTCTTTTGTATTATTTATATATATTCATATATTCCAGGGGATTAAAAATTATTACTAATCTAACCCATTCTATCCATTTTAAGCTAATGTATACATATATTTATTTGCAATATTTTTTTTTATATATCCATTATCACAAATTAAAATGAAAGGTAATTTGATTCACGAATGCGCAAAAGCGAAATTAATCTGCAAAACGAACATCGAAATTACAAAAATATTTAAAATAATTAATATTAAAAAAATAATCATTACGCGCACATATCTAATTTTCTATTTTTTTTCGCAAGGATATTTCGCAAGGTAATTATATTATACAATAATTATATTATTTTCAAGAAATAATAATTTCATAAATAACGAATAATAAATAAATAAACTACTTCATGGATATTTCGCCGTCGCTCGACAACTCCCAGGCCTCTTTTTCCTTCGAGATTCTTTAATTGCAATCACACAACACTACATTCGCGAAAAAAACAGTTAATTATCGCGAACTAATCAGAATACGGCTATCGCAAGGCACTCTCGATGTTACTCGCTCACGCGATATATATTTTATTACATTGAGACGGAAAGATAATGCAAAAACGCTATTAATCCAATGAAATCACGATACTCGACATCTCTGTCGCAATATATTCATGAATGCGGTATAGATTCCACAAAAAGTATCGTTAATAAACAATCAATATATTGTATCTTTCCGCCATTCAAGTCACGCGATTCAACGATTTGTATATTACTTCACTCTTTCGATCTACATTATATCTATCTAAATCGGAGGAAAATTCAGAGCAACCGTAAATATCGTAACGAGAGTAATTCTCCACTGCAAATCTTATTTTTAAAAAATGCGTCACGCAGTTATACAATCGCTAATTCATAGGAAATAATCTTGTTTTTACGCTACTTACGACTGCATTTCGTAAGATAATGTGAAGAGGATTGCGCTATCTACAGCTCGAGATTCACAATACTTTTCTTCTTCTTTAATAGCACTCGATTCTCTCTCTCTCTCTCGAAACGGATTTGACACAATAAGATAAACCCAGACAGCCAGATATTCGCAATACGAATGATAGCACGGATCTTTCATAAACACAGCGCGCCGTGAAAAATAAGTGCACCGCAAGATTACTTTCCAGGAAATGTAGGCGAACGTTATCGATAGAATAACATATTAGATGTACATTGAATACCAACCAATTCGTTACTGTGAAATATTTAATAAGCGACGAAATAAATGCATGCTGAATATTTCATTCCTTGTTACTTTCCGAATTGAATTTCTTGAATTAATATTGCTTAAATTTGGCGATTCGTATTTAATTCTGAACTCAAGATTCACAATACAAATGATAGCGCGACAATCTTTCGTGAACATAGCGCATCGTATATCGCAAATAAGGTCTCGCGTCGTCAAAATTACTTTCAAGAAATATAGACCACTGTAGACGGTGCATGGAAATTGTAACTAATTATAGTTATTAATTATATTGAATATACTTTGTTTCGAATTTTAAATTTTTGGCTATTACACATTATGTATTCCGTTTTATCAATTTTATTTATGATTATTTCGTTGATTCAAGATAATGATTAATTTCCGCTCGATTAAGCGTATTTTGAAAGTCTCACAAGATAAAGAACTTAATAATTAAAAAGAACTTAATAATAATTTTTTTACTTCGCTTAAAAAGAATTATTAAACTTAATATTTATTTAAAGAATAAAATGTATCTTTTTATTTCAATTAAGAAAATATATATAAAAACTAACTTTATTATTGGTCTTTTTCAAACTTGTACCAACCTTATTTTTCTTAAATTAATTTTGATATCCGAATTTCTGTACTTTCCAAACACTTTATCAATCAAAATTTTATTTTTCAAATAAATATTAGATTTTTCATAATTCTTCTTAAATAGAATAATTAATAAGTTTGATATATATATATATATATAATATTGTTGATTAAATTTAGTCATTTATAATTCGGAAAATTATTGTGGTTTTTTCTGAGAATTCCTGTCGTAATTAATCTCTAAAATAATTTTAAAATATTACCAAGATTGCGAGGACAATTTGCATATAAGAAACGTTCACGAGATTAGTTTAGCCATAGACTGTCACTTTACGAATCGGTTCTTTCTCAGAAGAAATATCTATACAATAAATATTGATTTTGCAAATGTAGGACATACTTGCTATGATATATGTATGTGCGAAAGACATACTTGTTAGCACAGTTCTCATGTGACAATAAAAGTGACAAACGATGGATGATCCGATCACGTATTCGTATCGTATGTGCAATTTCCATATGGACTCTCCTTGCATCTTCTCATGTGTCGAAGGTAGACATAAAAAAATCTGGATCTCGATGAATTTGATTTATCGAAAATCCCTACCTGCTATTTTTATCCCAATACCAAAGACAAAAAAATCTCCAATGTAAACTTCCATAAGTATATTTTTTCCTATATTATCTCATGTCATCACCGTCAAATAATGCACGTATAATCGCTGCCGGAACTTACGTGACGCGTCGCGAGGCGCGTCATAAAATATTGATAAAAAATAACGCTCGTTCGACGTGTCGCATCGATAATTGCCGATCCGAGATATCAATTTTGCAGGGAGCAATTTTCACTATCGCGCGACTCATCCGCGTCATGAAAGCACGCCGAGAACGCTCGTTCGCGTAATCGCCCCGTCGACGCAGGATTTTTTTTAACGGCCACTTTAATGGGGTATTATTACCATTATACCCGCTCGTCTATCATCTGGTCGTACGGTTTCCACGACGGTCGCCGGTACCCGTGGCCCCCGGGCAAAGCCGACGTTGCTGGGCGCTTTTAATGCCAGGACCGTCGCGCATTACTCACCGGGATGTAAAGTAGGCGAACATGCGTAGAGAGAGTGGGGCCTCCTCGGTTCGTATCCGCGAGCAGGTACACAGGCGAGTACCTGTGGGCAGCACCGAGCGTATATCGCATATATCACACGTTTAAGTACCCGGCGCAGACCCTTTCCCTCGGTAAGCCTAACGGCGGACCCCGAACCATCAAACAAAGACGCACGGTCAGGAAGATCCAATCGGTCGTGAATAAAATCACTCGGATCACGTTCGCCCCTGTCCGCGATGTAATCACAGAAATTTATGTGAAATCGTTTTTACAAGCTCGCGCATAATTTCTTACTACAAGGCGACGGCAGCTGAAAAGGGGGCTCGAGAATGTAACACGGATAATATAAAAATATTAAAAAACGATGACGATCTATATCTGCGAAGTATGCGCATGGCAAAAAGCGCGAAGAGTTTAATCTTCGATACGCGATAGTGTCGCTTCTCCCGATTTGCGTTTTGTGTAGAGCGAAATTGTGGATGATTTATTACAAAAGTAAAACTTTAATTTATCGTTAACTTTATATAGATTGAGCTGATTTTGGAATTATGATTGATTAGCGCGTAAAAGTAAGTTCGAAGTCCATTAAAAGTCGAGCCATCGCGAGTTTAAATTGTCGGAATAAGATTTCGCTTCTTCGAACGTTGTATTAAGTATCGCCAGGCAATGGCGCTATTAATCCTACGGGGGAAGTCGAGTTACACTTCGTCGTAAAGATACAAGTATTCGTTTCTATGACACTCGGTCTTGGATAACTAGCGACCGGAAATTAAATTTTGCGCGCATCTCCTTCGGAGTGCTATTCCGCGAATGTATTCGTATATTTCTGTCACTCTCGACGGGCGCCCGACGACGACGACAACTAGGACGACTACGGCGTAAAAGCTCGCACGTTATATTTTCCACGATTGCGCGAATTATGCGTCGTCACACGCGCATCTCATCTAAATTTGTAATGGCATTTTGCACGTGCAGTGTACCCCATTTAATTACCAAGAGCATCGCTCGCGACGGACTATCTGCAGTATCTGTACTCACAATGGACGTAGAACGCAGGTCGCGTACGCAGGACACAAGAGACTTGTGCATGTAGGAATGCACTGGGAAGCGAAATTCGACGAATTTTACGCGTACACGGTTTTGCTGAAGTCTAAAAATTTAGCTAGATACGGATCTCAAAATAATTATGTAGGACACTCAAACTGGTTGCTAGAATGTTAAATTTTTTACAGCACTGTCATCAACGCTTGAGCGTTCTACATAATTATTTTGATCCAACAAAATTATTTTCAGATCTGTATTTAGCTAAATTTTTAGATTCACTTCAGCAAAAATTTTTGCCGCGTGTAAGATTATATCTTTAAAAATTCTGAAAATGTTGTTTTTTCCTCATTGTTCTTTTCGCTTGTTTTATAAAACTCACCTGTTTTATATAATAAAATTTTTATTCGATAATAAAATATTATTTCATGAAAGTTTAATTAACCATTAACGGTTAATTATTTCTAATTAAATGTTGATCTCTCATTTAAGTCAATCCGCCGCACGATGGCGTAATTCCTACGGATATCGTGACGATATTCCCATTAGATATCATCAACGCGCGATATTCCCAAAGCTTCGATCGCGTCAGGGGACGAGATAATGAGCCTCGTTAAGCGGTCGGGATGAGAACCTTTTCGCCAAGGCTCTTGCGGTGAAACTGCAACGCAGACGCGTCGGGGGTCGTACAAACTCGCACGAATTGGAGCGATATTTAAAGGCCGCATTCACGTGTCGAGACTTCTTCCGGAACCCGGCGAGAAGTTTCCCGCTCTCGTTATCCGAGAAATCGGACGAACTCTTCTCGCCAAGTAAGGCGTAACGACCGAACTGGCTGCGCCAAGTGGATCGTCGACTCGAACACTTTTCCCATGGCTTTTCTGAGGAATCCCGTCTGCGCCACGTAGTCATAAGCGCCACAAGATTCTTGAAAACATTCACTTTGTAAGAGTAAAGTACGAACAAGCGAACGGACGGCGAATACAAATAGACAATACGAGCGAGAACAGAGACTTCTTCCGTCTCCTCTGCCAAGATTTTCTCCTCGACGCGGATTAATGCAGCCATTGCGAGTTTCTCCCGAACATTTCCTCCCGTCTGTTTAAAAACTATGGAAAAGCTATACTGCACAGGTCGCCGCGCCGTTCGTCCACGGGAAATGGAAAAAAAGGAGAATATGAATAAATGAATCATTGGCTCGTATAGTGGGCTGTACTAAGCCGCAGGACAGCGAAGTAAACGGACGGGAAAAAGATGAAGCGCGAGTGAGCGCTCGCGCTCGCGCGAGAGAAAGAGAGAGAGAGAGAGCGGGGAGGAAGAGATGCAATGGGTGAATAAAAGCTATGTCGAGCAGATGGCTGGTGCGGCCATTAGCTAATGGATCCCTAACACCAGTCTACGAGAGTCATCCGCCACGAGGTACAAACCGGTAGGTGGATGCAGCCATAGGTGGTACCTACACCCTTTCGCAAACCGCCGCCCGACCGCGTCAAGCCGGCCAGGATCGCGCGATTGCAGCCGCGCTAAATCACAAACGGATCGGCGAATGGCGCGAGGGAACTTTACCGGCTTCGGTGTCCTGTCTCTCGATTCGATCGACCTTGCTGCAGGAGAATAATGTTGGCCGACGTTAAATCTACCGCGTACCCATCTCCGCTCGCCCCATACGATTTCATATAATTTTCAATCACTTAACGTATCGTTCCGTCTCGCCGGTGTATCGAGGTCTTATGAATAATAAAAGCACCGCCGCGCGAGCGAACGAGTGTTTCTAAATAAATGATATCCAACCGGATGAGCGCCTCCGCTGCATCCCAGGTAAAAAGGGGCCGCCTACCGGAAATCGATAAACGAACTGGTTGTCGTTATTCGGGAATTATTGGAGTGCGCTCTCTTGCGTCAAATGGATACCGTTACTATTTTGTTTAAAGTAATCGGTAGTTGCTGAAACATTTTCTTTCGCATACGCCTCTTGTATATCATTTATGTATTTAAAGAACGGTTTGCTGAAAGATCTAAAATTTTAGCTAGATACAGATCGGAAAAGTAATTTTGTTGAACTATCAAAATAATTACATAGAACGCTCAAATTAATTTCTAGAATATCAAAACTTTTTGCAACATTGTTTATTATTTTTAAGGTTCTAACAAAATTATTTTGATAGTCTAACAAAATCATTTTCAGATCTATATCTAGTAAAATTTTCGATGTCTCAACAAAATCGTTCTTTCCGTGTAATATTATCCATCAGGATGTTATAAATCTCATAAATCTAGAGAGGCTCTAGTTCCCACTTAGATTTTAAATTTACTTAATTTATCTGAAGTTACATTTGTGATACATTTTAAAATCAAGTCAATTGCGCAATAAATATTAATTAGAAAAACACAGGATTGATTTTTTCAATCTCTGTATCTTATGGCATACAATGTCAAATTATGCTCTTCTTCGTGTACACGTCTTTCTGATATCTAACAAGATATATCTCTAGAATAAAAGAATGACTTTGAACAAAAATCAATTTTGCGTTGAGAAATGAAGATAGGGGAAGATACAGAAACATATCTAAATTTAATCTTGCTTCGTTGTCGCTTCGTTGCCGTTCTCTCAAGTCGACGCTTAGGAGAAATACACGTGCGTGCGCAAGCACTTTACAGAGGCGTGACGTTGGGGTGTAAGGGGTGCGCGACGATTCCGGCAAGCTCCCAATTACCTAAAATACACCCAACGCAGCGTCCCTTGATCTGTATAATTAACGCGTTAATCGTACCGCGCGGTCACCGGCGCGTGAGCATGAAGCGCGTCGCTTTCCAATTTGCGAACGGCTCTGCATTGTCGCACAACGAAAGCAATCGTTACGCGCGATGATACGGCTGACGCGTCACGGCTCAGCAAGCGTTCGTTAATTGAACACCGCGGATTAAAATCCGCGACGGCTCGCCGGCCCGTGTCACAGTTCCCAAGAAAATCGATTGGAGTCGTTGACTTTTTCCGCATCGCGATTTGCGTATCGATCAGATTCGATGTAGCGCACAATTAAAATCACTTGTCAGCTATTGGCTAATGTTAAAATCAAATTATTTGGAATTCCGATATATTTAATTAAAAAGAGATTGCTCTAGATTATTTACTGACTTTATAAGTCGTACTTATAAGAGAATAATCTCCCTTCACGATTTGTTTTATCAAAAAAAGAAATAAATTATCGGCTTTTTAAATCTATTTTATTTTCAAATTTTAGGTAAAATGGAAGCAAAAAATTCTAGCGATATTCCTAGTATATTTGATCTAAATCGAATATATTTATCTACAAAAGATTCAAAATATTTAATCTTTTTTCTTTTTATATTTCTTTCTTTTTATATAAATGTAATAAGAATACAAATTCTACTAGTCGTGATAACGCTAATAGTTTTAAACTCTTCTACATTGGAATGGATTGGAATAGAAAAGATTAGGAAAATTAAGAAAAATGAAGAATAGACTACAAATTTACAAATATTTCGCTTCTCTTAGCGATGTTCTAATATTATCTTCTAATATTATGTTCTAATATAATATACAGAAAGCTAATATTTTTACTTAAACTTTTCTGTAATGGATTGAAAGATTAGAAATAGATTATAAATTGCAATTGTAGACATCCGGATGCTTCTCTCAGATATTCTAACATTACCGGGAGAATTTCAAAACTTTTCATTGTTATTGTGCAATGAATATCTTCGAAATTAGTACTTCGCAATACGTAGCTAAAGCAAGCATTGGTAGTGTAAAGCTGCAATCGTCATCCACGCTAACGGCAGTTCGCGACGAATTTGTTGGGACGTTAACGTGGAAGTGTACTCCTTTACATCGCGATGCGAAACGCGCTCGTAGGTGGAGATAGGGTTAACCTTGGGATTCAGTAGTTCGTCTGCGAGGCGTCTTAACGTTTTGAAACACCGCAGCTAAATATTCATCGCGTCGAAACGTAAGCACTGAACACTAGCGTTGCGCAGCGCCAGTCAACAGTCCTTAAGCCGCTTTAATCCGGCGTTTCACGAGTAGCGGAATTAAAATTACACTAGGATTCTCCACGAGACGAAACCATCTTCCTTCTCTTGAGTCTCGTTTTCAAGAAAATATAGAAAATTTCGAAAAGTCAGCTCAAATATTTGTATATTTTTGAGAGACGATATAGAAATGTGAGAATTTACAGAATTTTTACCCTTTCAACAAATTTCCTTGCCACCGTGTATAACATATTCTTTAACGACAACGATAATAATCCTTGACGAATTTTGAATCAATTTTTTTCTCAATAAAATTAATGTAAAAATATTATAAAATTTTTTGCAATTTTGTGATTTGCAATATTTTTAATATTTTCATGATTCGAATCGCGACTTTTTTGCTAAATCAAAAATTTCGTACAGTCTATTTATCAAAATTAAAAGATAAAATTTTGTTTCTTTGTTAAACTTTATTTCTAGTCTGAGCAGAATCGCCGGACGCGAAAAGCGAGTCATTTGTGCACAAATCAGATTTTCAATTATAATACTTTAGATTCAGATTAACATCATCGATATTCCAGCGTTGAAATAATCTTTCTTGTAATCTTTTCTATTCAAAAGGAAAAGACGAATCTGGAGCAGCCTGGATAGTTAGGAGAAATAACTTTGTCGCCGTGGTTCTGAATTAATGCCACGAAGCGGCGTACTTCTCGCGATACGTATCCGAACAAAACCGTGCGGTGATATGAGTAATTACGGTACGGAGAAATTCGCTAGACGGAGGACTTGGATTCGCTTTTAAACTTTCCGAAATGCGAATGGCTTGGAGCATTGGCGTAACTCCCGGATTAGTTGCCGCCGCAATTCACCTCGCCATCGACTACCTCCGTCGCATTGTTTCCATTCATTCTAGGTATGCGTGCGAAGCTTTTGAGCCGAGAATACCGAGCAAACATACTCGCATCTCGAAGTAGCCTAATCTCATTCGATAGCCAACATCTAAGGAGCAAACGCTCGCGGCTAAGAATCAAATTAACTCTAGATACTGAAATGAAATAAATATACTAAAAAGAAAGAGTCTCTTATGATCAATCATCCTTGAGTGCCTTTTATTTCATCAAATAACAAAGAAATATGCTCGCTGCAACCTCATAGCAGCGCATCTCGCGGTTCTGCATAATTAATCGGGACAGCTCAAGTATCTTACGAAAACTATCGTTGCGATAATTAAGCAAAGCCAATCGAGGATCGATAATTCGCCGACAATTACCATGCGCTTGACCGCGATCGAAAGTAGGGCGGCTAATAACCGAACGAGGAAATCGCCAGAGGCACAAAGCGTCCTTGAATATTCAGCTGAAAGCAAATCGACGTCGTATCCGGTAGGAAGATAAATACCGGAATGGATCTCGAATAAATCAGAGAATGGGGAAGGAGATCGCGCATCGGAGCGCACTGCACTGGCCGCGATCCAAGAATTTATTCGTCCATGTCGGCGTATAAAAATTTCAACATTATTAGGATTGGATGCTCCTCGGCCTGGCCGACCTGGCTCTTCCTCATGCCATCCGTGCTTCGGGGTATCCGATGCGATGTGTAAGTACGAGAGCGAGTGGTGTCTCGTCAGCCGACGCCCATTTTCCCGGACGCAAGATTTTTTTCTTTTTTTTTGCTCTCGTCGACTGGCAGAATCGCCGGATGCGAAAAGCGAGGCATCGTTTGTGCACAAATCAGCAATCCACGCTGCGCTTCTGCTCGTCAAGTTTTTTTTGCCGTGCCACTTATATCTATCTAGGATTTGGAATCGAGCGCCGTGACACCCAGCCAATGGCTAACGTGACGCATATTCTCAAGTTGGATTAGTCGGCGTGATCGATGGCTCCGAACATCGATTCCATTTTAAGTTGACGGTACGAATATCGGGATGTTCTTTTTCTTCGAGAGCGTCCGTTATATCGATACGTAAGCGGAACGCTCGTGCTGATACTTTGACCTGACTATTGTATTTCGCAGATTTGACCTACAAATATAAAATTCGCAAGGTGTAAAAATTTGAGTGGCGCAATGATATTTTCATTCCTGACAGTCGCGCGACGTATGTAGGTCAAAAATACACGAGCGTAATTTAGAATCTAGAATCCGGCCGATGGCGAAGCGCCCGCCGTCGCGCGTCGTGTCGCGTCGCGTCGCGTCGCGCATGCAAACTCCGGAAATAAAAGTTTAACTCGCATATCCCGGAAGAGTCCGCTTGATCCACGGCTCTCCGCCCTCCCATAAATCTTCCTGCCCTACGAATTTCGCCGCTTGATCTCCCATGAATATCGACTGACTCACGAATGCGAAGCGTATCGATTCGACGGTAGCTATACATACGTAAACGAAAGTTTAGAAACGGTGCTTAAGATCGATCGTAGCGAGCGAGGATGGCTACTCTTAGGCACGTGGCGTTTTCCAGTGCATCGCTCTAACAAACGGAATCGTGGGCGAAAGAACAAGAGAACAAAAAGAGAACGAGAAGGGAAGCAGTTTATTACGTTCTAAAAGAGTAATTCCCTTAACCCCGTGATCATCGACAGTAGTTAAGAAATTAAATACAATTGATAGCCAAAAAGAAAAACGGAATCGTATACGAGATACATGCAAGCTACATGCAATTTGTACATAAAAATAAATAAACACAAAGTAGTCCAAACGGAAGAAAGATACATGTAATAAGAAACGGACGAGTTAATTGATGTCTCGTTTGCTATATTAAAATTTTAAAAATTCGGCAATTCGAATGAACAGATTTTTAACAATCTGGTGAAAAGAAATCTTGTCTTTTCGCACAGAACAAAAGGATAAGAAAGAAAAGTGAGAGAGATAGAGAAAGTGGCGACAGAAGAAGAGGTTCGAGAGGGACGGATAGGTCGCTTGTGTCTGTCCCCGAGGGCTCAGCTGCGACGGCACCACGGTGATCGATGTCTCTACTCTCCGCAATTTGAACAATGTCCCGCTGTCTTGGGCCACACCGCTCACTCTTTCGCTTCTCTTTCACGTCGCTGGGCACCCTCGCTGTCTCTGTTCTCTTCCTCGAACGCCATTCCCGGCATTCCCCAGCAAAATGAACGTTATACGAGCGAAAAGAGGATGCGAGCCCATTCTTATTTACTATTCCAGCAGTGATGGCAAGAAACAAGAATGCGCGTGCGGAAATCGGCGGGGCGGGAAAATGGTGGACGATGAGAACCGCGATGAGACTTACCGTCGAGCCGCGAAAGTCTACACAATCGAAAGTCCTTCCCTCTCTTCTCTCCCTCCCCCCGACGCGAGCTAAGTAAACAGAGGGGATGAAAATTTCCGAGACGTGCCTCGGAAGTGATCCGCCAGAGACCTCTCTCGCTCGCCCCTTGCGAATCGGACAAATAACGAATAACTAAAGGCAATCGAATATCATCGACGTGTATTATTGATATTCCGTGTAGATTTTCGTGTCCACAGAGTTCATCGTTTTAAGCGATTAGCGAGGTCATTGTCCGCTATTTTAAAACGTACGTCGCTAAACGCTTCCTGAACGAAATAGCATTTCTTTTCTTTTTCACGAAGGCACGTGTGAATTGGCTGCTCACGTTTGGACAGAGATAAAAGAGCCACCTTTGTAGCGCTCTTCGCCCGAGCTCGTGAATTAATCACGACTTGGCTTTTCCCCGTCGCACGATGGATTCAAAAAATTGAAGTAATCTTTCGCCATGTAACAGAGAGCTAACCTGCATAATTTCGGAATAATATTTTATCCCTCTCGCGCGTTGCCTCTCACCCGTGGATTCTACAAAAATAGATTTTAAAAGGTTCCAGTGTCTCTTGTGATTTTATATATGAAATTATTTTATCCCTCTCGCGCGCGCCTCAAAGAAAATGGCGAATCGCAGGCGAGCATTGGAATGCCTTTTCCAGTATTCTACGGATCGTAAATCGATCTCAGAATACGAATGTGCATCCTTCCGCAATTGAACTTTCCCGTAACGCGATGAAACGGCCCGGCTAGCTAGTAACATCCCGACAAGTATTAGTTCTCAAACCGCGAAGCATACTTAACAGACTGGAATTGGCTGTCCCGACACTGAGCCGTTCGACATTCGGTCTGCCCGCTTTAGAGAGTACTTCAGCCGTTACTCCTGCGATATATAGGTACTCGAGTTTGAGTGGTTCTTGCCAGTATCACTTTCGCAGCGAGGCAGCATATTTGGTAAGATAATACCTGAGAACTTCGGATTGACAATAGGTTGACACTACAATAGCCGACGTGCGATATAGTGTATTTTCATTGTTATCGTGTTATGCTATGCGTTGGACGTTCGATGGCGGTCAGTATTATCTTTCACGGCAGGAAGACATGACATGTTAACGTTTTCATGGAGTTTAGTGACATCAAAGTATAATTTTACAAATCGATACTTGATTAAAAAACACAATGAATTTGATTAGCAAACTCAAATATTAAAAAATTTTTATGAAATAAAATAATTACTATACGTCCATCTTTTTCTCCCTCTCTTATTAATTAATTAATATTATTAATTTTCCTCGAAATGTCTTTCGCAAAATATTTACAGTTGCGATTGATACGACGCTCAACCCATTCGCTCGGAATCAACTGTCCAAGTCTCCAAGCTTCGGGCAGCGCAAACGAACCCCTAACTTTAACCGTCGACTCATCCCTCTTCGGCGAAACTTTCGTCTCGGCATAATTCTGTGCCGAGCTTCAGTGTCCTCGCAGAAGTACGTACTACTAATTAATCCTTTTAACAGCGCTTAAATTTAATTAATCTCAAAGTTATGTGGTCGATCTCAGTCGCGGGATACCATCCCCTCGCGCTCCGTCCCTCGCTTTTTGCCCGGTAATTCGCCCCCTGGAAATCGTATACATTAACTGAGCTTTGGAAATCCGATTTGATGGTCTCCGGTCCCTTTTCGAGCATTCCCCTTTTCCTTCATTGCAGTCTTTCTATCCGTTTGCTATTCCCGGAGCACATCTCTCTTTCGCGACTTATCAACGTCATCTTTCGCGATATGTGTCTCGCGGCGAGCATTAATTTTTCCACCGACGTTTATATCGCTCCCTCGAAATTACACACAGTCGCATAAGATTTTTGAAAGACGGAGAAAGAATTCCTGCGTATCCCTTCGAGCAATTATCCGTCTCCCTTTGTCGCTACTTTCTCGTATTACTTTCTATCCTGTCCAGTCGAGCGGTGCGCAATAAAGGCGAAGTTTCCTTTTTTTTCCCCTTTTTCTAGAGCATCTCAGAAACGTGGAGTCCAGAGATTTGTTTTACTGGCGAATAACTTGATTGTACCGCCGAGGACTCCGGGTGAATAATAACGCGCGTCGTGGCGGAAGAGGTTAGCGAAAGGTAGCCGGAGTTCTCGCAATAAAATCTCGTAAAGGTTTACACCGTGTACAATAAGCTGTTTATTTAATAAAGCGCAAGACCGATGACAATATCTCGGAAAGTAATTATCGCATAACTGGTAAAGCTTCCTCGTTTGCTCCTCGATAGCGCGAGACCTTCGCGACGGAAAGTTAAACAAACTGTCTGAAACTTTTCGAAGAATGGAGAAGGGAAGAGAAGGGTGTCTTACGGGAATAGTCGCCGATTGATCGACCGTGTACCACAAAAGCTTATCCGCCCTGGTATGCCCGCTTTGTATATCCTTGGCGCAGTCTATGATCCGACCGAGGGAAAATTTACAGTCTCCACACTTCCTGTTCGCTCGAAACCAGAAACAGCCGCCTGCCCGCCGGTTGTTCTGCCTGCATTATCGATGCCGGACTCGCTAAGTTTCAGTCGGGAGGAAACGCTGCACGAGCCGATAGGGGATAATCAATCTCGAAACGGAACGTCTCCCCGGAGAGGTCGCGGGTTGGTTCGGCGGGGTCGTGTGCGGGAGCTAACTGGTGTGTGTTTGGGTTCGCGTGCTAATTTGCTCTAACCTAATGAGAGACCGGCTTGCACAAACTCTTCCCCGGTTTATTCGACCGTATACCGAACCGCATACATGTAGGCATGTGTACCGAGCCATGGGCGTAGCCGTTGGGTATTCGAACGCGAAGTCTTGCGGAAGCGATCACCCTCGCGATTATGCGATCGTTTACGAATAATCACGAAATGTATTATTTAACAGTGCGTCCGTGCAAAGATCTTCTCTTTGCTTTTTCACGGTTAAAGAAAAACTCTTTGTCAAATTTCAAGCAAGTTCCTACCGTAATATCCTTCGGAATTATACGCATAATAGCGCAACCGTATTTTGATTTTACAATATAGCGATCGTAACCTATAAGCATAATATTCACGAATGTAAATTTGGTCTACGTAAACTGGCTTTACATTATATTAGCCCTCGCATGGGTCAACTTGAGGCTAATGAACAAATTTTTCATTATAATCAACAAATATAACGGTATTCATAGACTTTACATTTATAATGTCATATAAATTATTTATCTTAAACAAACATTATACGTTATACCAACATTAATTGCAGAGTTAATTAATAACTACATTCAGTATGTAGCTACAGTAAATTAATATTTACTTCATTACTATTGATGGAATTAGATCGACCTCATTTACATAACGGTAAAAAAACCTAATTGATGTTTGAAAATTTAAAGTGCTCGATTAAAAAAGCAGGATATATTTATTTCATCATATAAAATAACGTACAATTCCCTTAATTACAAGTGTAATATTCCTAGACGAGATAAATTTCACCAAATTAAATATTTTGCGCAAATCGGTGGCAGGCACGAAAGAACCGCTTAACGAGACGACTATGAATCGATACGCGTTACCTTGGCCGTAATTGTATTATTTACGTGACGACGTTTCTGCTCTCCACAGACGAGTCGATACCCGCGAGGCAAATGTTAGTGCAACAATTAAACCGCCGGAAGAGGAAAGGACGGAAGGCGACGCGACGCGTCCTTTCCCCTTCGTGAATGCGACTGTGGCTGCTCCATAGACGCGAGGCGTCATTATGCGTAAGCCCGAACGAATCGCGACAAAAGGAGGGGACGAGGAAACGGACAAATGTTTTCGAGTAGTCCCACTTGCGCGATCCCATTGTTATTTAACACGGACGATGCGCTGACGCCCGGCGAGCGAGGAGGGAAACGAGAAAGGAAAAGCATTGTCGAGAGAAGTTCCGCCAAATGCCATTCTCTCTCGGGTCTTTGCGTACCTGATGTTTAATCTTTCCCAGCTTGGGATCTTGATTATCGATATGCCCCGCAAATTAGACGGAACGTTCGGTATGTCGCCGATAAGATTCCTTCCATGCAAGGGAAAGATCATCGATACGCGAAGATCAATTGGATCTTTTTAAGAGTGGTAGGATACGACAAAAAGAACAAGAATGAAAGAAAAGAGACTCGTCATCTTGAAACTTTCAACGTTCTCTTATCGTCGAACGAAAGAAAATGCATCTTAATCTCATTCTTATAATTCATGCGATATTTTTTTGCTTAAGCAAATATTAATTTAAAAAATTTTTAATCAAATATTTTTACAACCTTTAATAAGATTACTGCTTTTATATTCCACAAAATGGACGTGCCGCGAACTTTATATTTAATATATACCGAGCGCGCGCGCGCGCGAAGTGTAGCTTTTATATACATCCCGCAGACGAGACCATGATGCACGTTGTTGCGCGAGCTTGATACGCGTCAGCTAAATGAAAATTTGTTGATGTGTACGTCGCTGACGATAAATTTTATTTTACCGCGTTGTACCAGATAAAGTAACGGGAAACGGTGGTCGCGCTCATCCAAAATAGACATACCCGTGTATACAACTAACGTAATGAAGATATCGTGGCGGTGGCATTTAAAGATTTAAACACCCACTTAATTATCCGCCCGCTCCCGTATTCATTGTCGTATAGAGCAAACTTTTTTTCGATTTCTCGTGTGGCGACCATTTTGTGCATCGCCGAGTATCTCCGCGCGTTAGGAACACAGCACTAGAGCCAGACGTGTACAGATCGAGGCACATAATCGTCAAGTTTTCTCGTCTCCCATCCAAAGCAGTCCGCGAAACTTCGTTCGTCGAGGGATCCACGCCATTCTCGGTCTCAATAGTCCCTCTCATGCTTTTCCCTTCCTGTCGCTCAAATGATTATATGTGCAGCTGAATAACTCGTGGTCATTAAGCGAGCGGTCCTTTTTATGGGAATATCCCGGTGTGTAACATTGTGACAAAACTCGCCAGCCTTGTAGTCGGCACGCTCCTTTCTGCATCCCTCTGGCTCATCCTCGCCGCTCTTACAACGGTAATGAGCGTCATTTCGGTAATGAGGTCGCACACCATTGAAAATCGCGAAGCAACCGTCACAGAAGGCGTCACTAGAGGCGAGAAGCGAGAACTCGCTCGAGGAGGAAGTCCGTAAAAGTTAATGAACGGGGAAATAACCGTTTCGAGAGAATCCTTGGATCTATTCCGGTCGAGCGTTCCTTATCACTCCGTCCATCTCTGAAGAAATGGGCGTAGAAGCTGCCGGTCGACTTTTCAACGTAGATTCGCTCTAGCCAACTGGAACGATAGCGACAGCCGGGCAGAATCCCCGCCGCGTTCCCAGATTGTAAAAACGTTGAAAACGGTCGTGTAAACTTGATTTCCGATTTGGTCCTGCCCTACTTCCAGATTCCGCCCATCCTCTCGACCGTTTGCTCCATTTCACGTTCTCACCCTTTTCCACCCCGCGATTATCCTCGGATGAGAGAACCGCGCGCGTGCCGAAGAATGGAACATCCATCACGGACATGAAAGAACGTTGTCGTTGAATTCAAAATTGATTGTCACCAATAAATGGGATGATCAATTAGTGATAATAATTGGGGTAAAACAAAAACGCATTATCTTTTTTTGAATTCGAAAAAAATTCTGTTATAAACATGCATATTTATGAATTTAAAAAAAAATCTATTTTTATAAGAAATTATAAATGTTAGAAAATAATTTTATAAAATATACTCTGCAAGTGCAATCTAATTAATTTAATTATTGATTTAATGTATCTATTAAAAAAAAAGATTATTTCATAATTCTTATGAAAATTAATACATTTGTCGTAAAAAAAATTTGTGATGATAAAGCAATAAATATAAATATTAACTTACATTGACATTTATATTCTCAAATATTGATCGTGAATAACTACAGCATTCGTGAATTTGTGATGAGTGACAATTTTAACGAGTAGAAAATTACGTCGAATCTATCTTATCTGATTTGCATTTTGGTTTCCCCATCCCTTTCTTTCTCAAATAAACGACTGTTAGTTCCGCGAGCGAGTTTTAACTACCAGAATTACGATCAGAGTCACGAAGGGATGATGTCGACGTCTGGGAAAATTCCCGAAATCGACAATCGTCGGAATCACCGGTCGCCGCGATGTAAAATGATTTTCGATTTCACCTAGGCTTTCGATCTGCTTTCTTATGATCGTTTCGTTTCCGTAGCTGGCGCTGTAAAATCAAAGCAAAGTGAATAAAACCGGGACGAGATTTCTCGAATTCTATCTTACACTTTGGAATTTTGAGAGGAAATAGCCATGCCGGAAAAACAATATCTCAGACTGATCCCTTTTATTTTTCTATCCTCTTCCCTCTCAGCAACCGATTGTTCGCCAAGACGCAAATACAGTTTGACCGGGACGATATCGTCGAAATCGGAAATTCCTAAGTTCGACACCGACGAAATACTGGACAAAACCGTGCGAGGCTCATTCCCGATCACGATTGACCTACTTCCACCATTTTCCCACTATTTTGCCGTCGTTCTATGTTTCGTTCTCGTTCCGATCGGAGAGAGAGAAACACTCGCGTTCGCGGCGGGAGAAAAGTTCAATGCTCAAAATCGGAAATCGTCCCGAACGCGAACAGCACGAAAACGCAATAATCAATACGATGGAAACCGTACATATTTGGCGAAATTTATCTTCGTGCGCAACATGCATGATGCATAGACCGATAACGATTTCAAATCAAAGCTAATTGGAACACAAACGACGTACAGCCCGGGCCAGTTCTCCACTAACGAATAACGAATTTAAGATAGTTACAGGATCCGTTTGAATTAACATACGGTTAATATGCGGATCGATCGAATTTCTAAACCTCGAATCTATACGCCGCAAAGTACTTATCCTGTTCGTTTACATGCATAAATAATGTTTCCGCGAGTTTATCTCCAGATCGCTGATCTCGATGAATATAACCTTTCAAGACATGGATTAATTGCACTGTGACTCGACGTTTCTACATCTTGTGCGACGATGTAAATTTATTACTTCGTTGATACGTCAATATTTCATGATTCTACACTCTGTGTCGCATTACAAGAAGAAAAACGTATAATAAAAGTCTCATGAATTTAAAAGACTAATTTTAAAAGGTATTTTCTGGCACACATCGTTTCGATTTTTATTAAATTTTTATATTTTATTAAATCTATTCTTTAGTAAACAACTTATATTACTTCTTGCATGGATTATATAAATCTGGGTGGAAGCGTGAGTTTCAAAGCCCATAAACTAATGGAATTCATGAGGAATCCATAATTGAATTTACGACATTTTAAAGAATCCGCGACCTTCGCCGGCATCGCATTAGGGCGAAAGATCGACGCGTGGCGTACCGGATATGTCGTTTCATCATCAACATCGTAAAGTCTTCCTATCGGCGTGGGACGAAAATAAGAAAAGGCGGACGTCGCGGTCGTAGAAAGAACGGAACACGACCGTAGAAGAAAAAAAAGGGAGAGCCGGGAGGGCACAAAACGGCGGAGAGGCAGATGTGATAAATGGTAATTGCGCAAAAGTACCGCGACGGACGCGGAGTAACACCCGTTCCTCATTAGAGGCTTGTTAAAGCGCCCGGACGCGGAGTGATGGAATGCGGGGAGCGAAACGGAGACGCACAGAAGTCGGAGTGTTCGCGAAGGCGCCTCGCCTCTTCTGCCCGACACGCTTTATCTACTATCCTCTACCGAACGTGTGCTTCTTCTTTAAGACCAGCTGTGCGAGTTTCCGTGGATTATAGTAGCTTTGATTCGCGTTACCACGCGATTTCTCGTTCTCAGGATGCAAAAAAATTTCGGCGACAGATTTCATGCATTGCAGACAGGAATATTAACCCCTTGCCATCGTAATTCGCGGTTGGCAGTCGCTAATTATCGGTATGTGACTAATGATGGCGCGTCGAGAAAGCTCTTGAAGCTATTCTTAATCTTACAATGCGTATAAAAGATCTCCGAGAATCTCAATTATTTTCATATTGTGATTATTAATTAAAAATTTTTAATTTTGTTAATATTAATCATGCACACATAGATTTTTGTTTAAAACAATTTTTGGTCAATGTCATAAATTTTTATTAAATATGAAAATATAGAATTGTACAAACAATAAGTTAAGATATACAAATAAGATTAAGTTGCAATTTTTTTATAACAATCCAATTTAATTTTTTCGATTTATCAAAATCGAAAGAATTTCACTACTATTTTAAATACTAACTGTTTTAGATATCAACTCTGAAAATAGTAGTAAAAATTAATTTAAAAAATATAAAGAAGAAAGGAATACATATAGTTATTTCATAATAAATATTACGTGACAATGTCAAATATTTATGTAGTCACGTTAAATATTTTGTGGTAACAAGACTGGCTGGACTTGTACGTTGACAAAGCTTGTTTGTTTGGTAACATACAACGCGTTACGACATATACTGTTGCACGCTGTGTTATCATTTACGCAGCGAAACTCGAGCGAGCAGATAGTGCCGTGAGCCAGTCCGTGTTATATAATTAATTTAGAATTGGAGAAACGCGCGGAGTATTTCGAATACGTTTAATTCAAAATACGTTAAATATTTCGCGACGAGACTGGCGTATGGCTTTGCTGTGTTTGTTGTTATAGTATACGCAATGTCGTCGCATATCCTACTATCGTTCGGGCGGTAGCATTCAAACGAGCAGGTAGTGGCACAAGCCATTGCGTGTATCGTATTACTCGAAACGCGATCAGTCAAGAGAGAGAGAGAGAGAGAGAGAGAGAGAGAGAGAGAGAGATTCCAAACGTAATAATTCTCTTAACGAATGAGGCTCAGTCTGTGCGACTGATATCCGCGATTAACGATTCGCACACATGTATTAAGACGACAGTTATTTATCGAAACGGATATTTTGTGCAATTTATTTATTTGAACTCTGAAACGATAGAGATTAAGATTAAAAATAAAGATTAAAAAACAGATTATTATTTCATCGTGATATTCACGCGTTGGCAATAATTATTAGAATTATTTGGAATATATTTTATAATGCGCTTTGAATCCTTCGTTGAGTTAAATGTAGTTGTTTATCATTAATCTCGGACCGAGAGTGCGGAGTAACATACGAATCGCTAGATTGAATAATTAAAATTACGGAAAACCGTGATGTATTGTACGTTTGGCAATAAGTAATTCGAAACGCGAGAGATAGAATATTCGATGTAAATTTATTTTGTAAAACGTTGAATATTTCGGGACGACAAAACAACCGGTACGGCCTCGATGTTTGTTTTTGCGTACGCAAGGCCGCCGCTGTATTGTCATTCGGATGAGACTCGAGCGAGCAGGCACGTGAGCCGCTGGCGTGTATTGTCATTACTAGCCATCGAAATACGATCTCGACAAGAGCTAAGAGAATACGTGATAGTTCTCTGTATACGATTAACAATTATCAGTCACGATAAATTAACTTTCTCAATCGATTTATATTGATTCACGTTCATCTAATGCTAATGAGAATTTGCGATTGTCCAACGGATCGTAGTGATAATGCGATGATTTTCGTACTCTTTTCTCATTATTCCATCGCAACATACAATAGTAAAGAGCGTGTCGCCAGTGATTAACGAGGAGCGTTGTACAAAGTTCCGTGTAATTATTCTATTCTAGTAATTAGTACGCGCGATCGTGTTTTCGCGAATTTGTGTTGTGTGAGTGTAACGAATAAATCTGAGAGGAGGAGGAGGCATCGAGCAATGGCAAAGCAATCATGAGGTGAGTAAATTATCATGTTCTATTTTGTTTGCGAGAATATATTTACAAATAATAATATATAATAATATATAAATATATATAAATTATTTTATGTGCGAATAGATGATTATTCTTCTAAATATTAATTATTCTGGACATTACTATAATTTACATATAAATATTTCTATCTTATAGTTGCTTTCACAACGCAGTCACAATTCCGCCGCCGCGCATTGGTGAATAATACATTATTTCGCTTCTCAGAGTATATTTTCAATTTTTAATGTGAATATGAAGAATTTCAAGATATGAAACTTTATTCTGAGTACCTAATCTGTGACGTGCTTTTTAATACGAGATTTACGTAGCGATCATAAGTGTAGGTTAAGTTATAATTTTAAGCAACGTAGATAATTCTATTCTGAGTAATAATTACATTGGCCTTATTGTTCTTATTTACCGTTTTATTAATAATAAATGTTAAATTTCAATAGCAACCTGACAAACGCGTCGTCTTTCCTAAAGATAAACTTATCCCATGAACTGTTTGCGAAATCCTTCAGACATCGAGCTGTGCTTCAACCACTCGACGGCACTTTGTTCGTGTGTTTGCTTGTACACGGCGACGTTTAAACAAGTGTTTCAGCCAGGGATACGCCGCGCAAGATTCCGAACGCGCGGAAATATTAAGACACGACGGCGACATGAAAAGCGGAGTTTAAGAACCGCGAGTCCCCCGCCTTTGGGTTTAAGTTTAACCCCCTCGCTGCTTCTCCTTCCTTTGAAACGTCGTTTCTCGTTTCGACTTCGCCGCCGCCACGGTCTTTCACTTTGTTACTTTTGCGCGAACGAGACGTCGCGCGCGTTAATCTCCTTCCTCGCATTACGTCTGATAGAATTTCTCCCACGTTTCCGTGTCACTTTCGCTTTAAAAAATTCCGCCGTCCATGTAAGTTACGCGCGCGAGGATATCACAAAGCAGGAATGCAAAAATGCGTTCGTGACAGATTTCTACGTGATTTCAATTTATCACAGAGGAAAGTACACTTATTGTATCATCGTCTTTTTTAAAAAAAAAAGATACTAACAAAATCTAACTGCTTTTAAGAACGCACGAAAAAACTGCAAAGGACCCGAGATCCTATAATACCTCTTCGTGCACTTTATCTTTTCTCTTCCCAACTACATCTTGTTCTTTTATTCCCTGCGCTACTCCCTTACTAGAAGTCAGAGACCATTTTGATTTTATTGCTTCTCGCTTGTCCGACATCACTCAACTGACTCTTCTAAAAGGCGTTTGAAGATAACAGGCTGTTCCGATGAAATACTATGAAAGCTAAGGACGTCTATAAAGTAAACGCCAATACTTGCACACGCGCTTGTTGGCCTTTTGATTAACGATTTAAACAAGTCTTGTTAAAGAGTTACTTATTGCACGAGGACGTTCATTTTTAATGAGCCTTGCGTTAACCTCAACTATTGAATAACAAACTTTTCTCGAAAGTAAAAGCAGTCTGGCAACGATTATGGCATGGCTGATAGAAAAGGGATAGATGGGATAGACGAAAGAGGATTCGAGGGTTGCAGTTTATGCATGTAAATCGCCTCGGCTTGAGTCGCTTGTTGTTCTTTGCTGCCTCCCGGACGCATCGACATTTTACGCGCGTCACTGGATTTTATTGCACAAAGTAGTGATATACGTATAGGAACGGACGCATACAGGGTGTGTCAGAATTATCTTTTTAACAATAGATACTATATATAAGATACTATATATAAAAGATAATTAAAAAGAAGAAAATTTTTACACTATCCAAGAGTATCAATAAATCAATAGATATTTTTTAAAAGCGAGTAAAAATTGAATTCTAACGCTAGTGGATAAGTAGTAATAAAATTTAAAACAATTCTGAAAGAAGAATTCAAAAAAAGAATCGATTTATATTTCGATTTCTATTTTTTAAAGTCTTAGTAATTGTTACAAATAATATCGAGTTTTTTTTAACGCTTTTCTTATTTAATCAATCTGCATTTCGATTCTCTAAATACTTCGGAGTGTTTATTTCACATTTTTATTACACTCAACCCTAAATTGAAACTCAAGAAACTCTTGGATAAAAAGCTAGCGTTCTCGGGGACACTCTATATATATGCATAGATGCATAAGCGGCGCATACATGCATGTGCATCGACGGTTCGATTTTCCACTCGCTTTTGTGTCCCCCGCGGCGCATCGATTCGCGGTGTGTGCACTTTTCGGCTCACCCCCGTTCATCGAAAATCCATTTATTTGCATTAGGTTCGTTTTTGTAAATAGTAACGAAATCGATAGGGGTGCGAATATTCTTTTCATTTCCATATACAGGCTGTCTCAAAATCCAAGCGAATATTTTTAACAGCGATTCTTTTCAAAATAATTGGAATTGTATCCTTTGTTAGCATTTTTCGTTGGTGCATCGACAAAATGTTGCTTTTTCCGTGTTTTTGATGCGAAAGCAAGACGTGAAGGGTAAACAATGTTCTCGCGTGCGTAATATTTCTAGGCAGCTATCGCTCATTTGGACGATCGCTTTTCGCTCGTTCGTTATCCTGGCACATTCATCATGCAATGATAAATCACATCAACTACTAATAAGTGCCGCGTGCATCTGCGGATCTAAAGGAGAATGCGAATCGAGAGTATCGTTCTATAAAGTGCTCGTAAATAAATCTACGATCCATAAAAGTGATTAATTAGGCGTTCAAGGATTGTGTACACGACCCGTAAGTTGAAGAACATAGAGACTGATTGACAGTGACGAAATTATCGGCTTTTAGGTGTTCTTAACGCGCGACATTGAAAAATGTCGGCTATTAACTCTGGTAACGTAAGACTTTTTTTGCATCGTACATTACTACGGGGAAAAGTGGCGCGACCGTGCGAAATCCATTAATATAACTTACATTATACTACAAATGTTACATTTTATCTTTTTACAGTTTCATGCTGACGTATATTTTCATGACATATCTCTGAAGACGCTTTTCAATAGTCGCTACCTTCCCATAAAATTGAGATTAATCCTCTTCCTCTTCTTCCCTTGATATTGTTAGAACTAGAAACGCGGCGGCTCGAAACGTGAAAACGATATTGTATGCATATGCAGTAATTCTAACGCGCGCGTTACGGAATCAAAGCGAATTATATTAATTTGAATAAACGTCAATTTGTTTACTAATCGTGCATGAAAGCGAGCACGCGGTGCGTGTTCTGTTAACATGGTATAATGCAACTACGCTACGATATTGTGTTTCGCGATTGAAGCTCGTAACGGGACTAATGATTAGAGCGTTTCTGCAATCGTGTATTACCGTGCATTCGCGTTCTAAATATTTGGAGGAAAATTGTCGGGCCAGCTTAATTAAACACGCGACGGTAAAGGTCGTACCGGGAACCCGGGTCAACGCGTAATTCAGCGGACGTAAGGGTAATTACATTTGGAAATGTCCCAACTACGAATCGTGTCATGCTTTGTTCGTCTTTTCACTACGTCAGCCGCATGATTCAGCGCGCGTTTCTTAAACCGACGCCGGGCGTATGCTTCGAGAAAGACCAACGACTCGTTTAAAGCGCAAGATTAGAAGCAGAGATGAACGAATGCCGATGTCACTGCGCGCCATAGTTATGCTAATGCACTTTGTACGGACGATCGATCGTTTGGAGATCAACGGGGCTGACACGTCGACCGTTCGGTAGCAGAAAAAATGCATCACGCACACGGCTATTTAATTACCGATTATGCCACTGACAAATCTGACGCACGCATCGCTCAGAGAGGAACTTAGTATAATGCTCTTTTGACGCGGTGATACCTAAATAAACGCCGCGTAATAAAAAAAAGAGTGTAATATCCTTGTGCCGACGTGATGTCTCTCGACGGAGACAAATGCGCTATCCGGCCAGAAGAAATATTGACTCTCCGTGCGTACTTTTTACGCGTCCGGCTGCATCATCTAGTAACTTCCAAAATGCTTCTCTAACGACCAATTCTTCCCTCTTGCCTACAATAATGGACTTTAATGGCAGCCCTGGCACGTCTAAACAGTCCTCTCGAGTGTTTGCGCGCGCCTTTCCTTTTCAACCCGGTAATCCGAGGGTCAAATAAAATCGTTTACGAGCACAATGAAGGATGGACCTGCCTTCTTCATTCCCTCACGAAAGTACTCGGCTTAAGTGCTGATTATGATCCGTTTCGAACTATAAAGGTGCTGGATCATCCCAGCATTGTTCTCCGCTACACGATCGGACACTATCCTGAGTGGCGTGTGACGGGAATGGGTCCAGTCTGATGCGTGTGGCTTTCGGACTTTTCAAAGAGTTCAGATCACGCAAACATGTCAAGACGATATTTAAGAATCATTCGATAAGTGTCTTGTTGCCCAAACTGTTATTTCCGAGAAAATATTTACTAAGCGACGTGCAAAAACTAGTCACAAAGTTACATCACCGCGTTGGAAGTTTGAAATATCGTTGGAAAAAATTTTCATCTAGGTATAGATTCTTTTTGATATAAGTTGTATTATATGGAGAAATGTTGCCTTTTACGAAAAAGAATTTTGCAGCCTAGTTTTGACATACTATTGTTGTGGTGGCGAAAAAGAATGTACAATGGACGTAACTGCAGACAGCCAAGAGATTTATTGGATGACTTTACTATAGTATTTTTATAGACAAAAATCTCTCGAGAGAGTTGTAGGAAAAGGCAAGGAGAAACATCCTAGAACGGCAAAAGTTGCATGGTGAAAACCATGTAGAGTCTTCTTCTTCTGGATAGCGAACGTCTTCTAGCTTTTTCCACTCGAGAGACATCGAGTGGTCCCACGTTAAAACAACGAAGTCACACAAATCAAAATTGTGAATATCCACTTTTGACTGTGGCGAACAGACTCTTGACTATTGTACCTTGTATCTTAGATCTTTTCGAGAAATTTATCTATTTTTAGAATTACCGAGAATTCTTCTCAAGGACATTTTATATTTTTTTCTTAGACATCTCTTTCTCATTTATCTCGTTTCATTCACATGAAAGACTCGTAGAAAAACTGTTATTTCAAAAAAATCATGTTGCTGCAAGCTTAATATTAAGATAGTAGGACTGCTTCAAAGTAAAAGAAAAACAAGATCAGAAATCAACAGGATTGAATTTGTATTAATTTATAATATCAAAAACAATTTTTGATATATGCTATTTCCGAGAAAACTTAATACATTTTAATAAACTGGCAGAATCACTTTAAAATAAAAAAATAGGGGCAAAAATGAACGAAACTGAATTTGTATTAATTTATAAGTAATTTAAAAATAAATAATTAGCCGCTTTATTAAGCAATAGAAAACCTATTTTCACTGTAATTTTGAAACAATTGACATTGAAAATGTATAAGAACAATTCTTCTCTCTTCATTTATTTTGAAAATAATTTATTTATCGATTAATGTTATTTATATAAACATAATATCCGTATTTCGAACTTATCCACCGAAGTCGATCTTTCTCGAAATTTTAATTGTTAATAACTTTTTAACTAAGAGTGTGCGCAAACAAAAAATCGATTTGTTTTGAAATGTGCAAACGAAAATCTATTGATTAAGACTATGTTGCTCGTAGTTAGTGCAACATCAACTACAAACAAATTAGATTTAAACATTAATCGATAATTCCATTCCTAAATAAATCGATTTTTCATTTACACAACTTAAAAAATGATTAACAATTAAAATTTCGAAAATGGTGGATTTTGATAGTCGCATTTTTTTCAAAATGACATATAGTGCACAAAATTATATGATGTAATTTAATGGTGTAATTTGGTACAATGTATATATACTAAATATTCCAACGATTCGATTTGATTTTGCTGACTTGGTTCTGCTAGCTTAATAGAGAGATACGAGAGGAATTAAAATATATATTATATGAACCATTTGCAAACGTTGATAATAACTGTTATCTTACGGCAATATTCTTACAATATATTACAGGTTATATATTATGCATTGTATCTAACAGTCGGGATATCATCTTGGATGCGTCTAGAATATCTCACGGTCTCTTTAGTCCGATTGCGATCAGTAAAATCCTTTCGTCAGCATTGTTACGGAAAATCAGTGTGCATTTTTCACAAGTCGACGGACAATAGGAAGGGAATGTCGGAGCATCCGACGCTGCCTTTCATTGTGAATTTTCCGTTTCTTTCGCGAGATTCCGTCCATTTGTTCGCAGCAGATCGAAGTCTGTGGTTGTTTCGCACAGCCATCCGCGCCCGAAATGCTACAGGTATCGTGTTTCTGATAAATGGAAAGTCGACCGGCCACTACATACAGCGCCATAAATCCAAACGTCGCGTGATAGACGATCTTCGAATAAAGCGCTCTATAATTCCGAGTTATCTTATCCGCGACTTATCTGTCGGTAGGATAAACACTTAGAAGGGTTTCTTGTATTCCAGTTTCTCTCAATGAGTAAATGAATTCAGCAAAACGGAAGAATGGAAGGAAATTAAATATTAAATTTCCGTACGAGAAATTTTTAATTTCGTGTCTTGTGGCCAGCTAAATAAAAAAAAGTATATCGTTTTGTAGAAGAACGATAATGTATTAATTTTTGTCTGCGAAAATCATGTCAAATTGTAAAAGGAAAATTAATATTTTTATAATAGTATATGAACAGCTAAATAAAATTCAATTGTATTACGCAGTATCTGTAAGAAAAATACAAAATGCCATTTGTATTTGCGTACAAATTCTGTTGTTTCTGCTCATCGAGCTAAGGATACGCGAAATCCTAACTAGAATGGATCTGAGTCATCGAAGCGTGCCTTCGAACGCGACACGAGGATCACGGCTGAGATCAATCCGTAAATTCGCATGCATCCTCTTTTTGCCGCGTTTTGCTTTCGCGTAATTCGCTATCTTCTCGGATTTACAGTTTTCATATCTTATATAGGTAGATACCTTAGAATAAAAATCAGAACGTTTACACAGAATCTTGCAGGTTCAATTTTTTATTATAGTTTTCTATTATAGTAAATCGCATGTAAAATATGTAAAAAATATTAAAAATTACAGAGACGACATAACTTTGTAATTCTGTTGAAATTAAAACAAGCAAATTTTTGCGGAAAATTCGAATTGAACTATATATACAACTAATTCTATTCAACTAATATTCACCGTTATTAATATCACTGTCGTATACTATGAACGTACAATGAACAAAAAAAATCGCGAAAGAAAAAAATTTGATTTCTTTTATTTTCACGGTGACTCGCAAAGAGTCGCCTAGCAGGATCGCTTCGTTATAATCTTTCGATTCATCTGGCCCGACGACAAGTCTCTCGAGCTAACAGTCTTCCGGGATCTATAAACAGGCGGCATTTTTTTCGATAACAAAATCGAAGGGAGTCACGTCGTTCCCGTGTTTTCACGAGCGTGTTCGACTCGCCCACATCTTACAAACAACCGCATTCAAAAACGAATCCTTCCCTCTCTCGAAAACTTTACAGATAATTAACTGACATTAACGTTCCATTCGACGGGCGTGGTTACGTTCGCGGTTAGCTCGTATCTCTCTACGAGAGTCGGTGCATACGTGTTTTTACAACTGATAAGAATCGCTTTTCCACCGAGAACATCCTGCTCCGCGTACCTCGTTTCTCCGCGTACCTCCATTCCATCCCAGTCCTGTCCTGGACAACGGCTCCGCCGACAGAGCGGATTACTAAATTCATTGGCTTCGTTTTGTACGGAGGACTTCGCCTCCACGTCGCCGACATCGTTTCTCCTTGGCTTCCGCGCAATTAGGGTCAACTCGACGATTTGTCGGGAGCGATTTCTTTCAGAGAGCTCGCAATAGGAAAAAGGCAACCGTATCTCATGAAACTCCAGCTATTACTTATAGTGCATCCTAAGTTCTGTTATGCGGCATACGGATGATACTTTCTTATGCGACAATTAAATAACATGCTATTCGACACGTAATGAATTACGTCACTCTGGGACAGTTGCGACATTACTCTTCGATAAAAAAAACTGTCAAATATTTAGGAGAAGCTCCTCCAAGTAGAAGCGTATTGGAAATAAAATCAATAATCGTTTAGCAATAGAGACAACCCTGTCACAGCGTCTATCGGCATTAGAAATAAATTAAACGATATTGAGTAATACAAATCGACTCGAGGTAGATACAGAGGCTCGCGAATGGCGAATCGCGTCGTGTGTGGCGCGCGTTTGCGCGATCGGAAATCCGTAAGCGCGATGCCGCCAATAAAATATGCATATACACTTGCAGCCTCGTGTATATAGGTGCAGCGCTACATCCCACGTGGCGTACCCTACACGGACGTCTCGCGTGTATTAATCTGCATAAACTCATTCCTATGCAAACGAAGAGATTCGACGTTGAACTAGGATATCACGCGAAGCCTCCGCGGTTTACACCGCGGCTTAAACGAGCTCCTATACGTGCGCACGCGTGCGAACGCATGCCGTCCGCGTGCAAGCCATGGTGTGAGTGCATCAATATATAAATGCATATATATATATGTGTGTGTGTGTGTGTGTGTGTGTGTGTGTGTGAGCGCGCGCGCGCGCGTATCGTAAACGATACCGATCGTAAACGGAATCTCCTTCGTCGACGGCATAATAATTGCAAAATCCCCGTTTTGCTTGTGGTATACGCTGGCCGGCCACCCAAAAGGACGGCGACGACGAGAAAATGGCACCTGCCTGAAACGATCGCGCGATAATCTGTCCCCTCCGTAGTCCGCGAGATGAAAAGAAAACAATCGATGAATAATTTTGTGGCCGTCAGAGTGCTTACCGCGTCCGGGGGAATTGATTTCGACGGAGCGCATCGTGAGCGTTAAGTCCCTCATGAATACAATCAGGAGATAAAGCTTTTATGGCGACTCGACGTATAAACGATACTGTTTTCCAATAATTTCTAATTTAACACTTAGTGCTTAGGGAGATTAAATGTTTACGCGAGAGACGGAGCGTTTCGTCGCGGGCGTTTCGTTAAGCAACGGATCTTATTGCATATCGTTGCATTTAATTAAATGTGACAATAATCGCGACAATAATTATATGTCTGTTGAGAAATTCAAGTATCATTTACTTAACCCTTTGGTTACTACAATTATCATTTACTGTTGTATCATTTACTTAATCCTTTGGTTATTACAATTTCTTTTACTAATTACGGCAGAAAAAAATAGGTATATTCTCCCACCATATTTCAACTCCAGTAATCCTCGATGTTTCATGTATTAATCTCAGACATACATTTTCATACATAAAATAGCAAAAAAGAAAGATTGTTTAATTATTTGCAACTACAGTGCAAAATTGTATAATTTAATTATCTTTTAATAGAGAAAGATTAATTTCTGCATACAAAAAAATATTTATACACAGAAAAAACGACTTTGCTGAGGATAATCTAAAATTTTGCTGGATACAGATCTGAAAATAATTTTGTTGGTCAAGGAAAATAATTTTGTTGAAACTTGAAAATAATGAACAATACTGCAAAAAGGTTTGATATTCTAACAACTGGCTTGAACGTTCTATATAATTATTTTGATTCAAATATTAATTTTCTGATCTGTATTCAGATAAAATTTTCTTTCAGCAAAATCGTTCTTTCCGTGTACGCGATTCGTTTACTTCATAATTATCATTCACTTCATAAATATTCCATTGCACGATCATAGAAAATAAACTCATTGATATCGTCACTAATACATGCTCGGAAACGTAATATATCATGTTACTTTGGAATCAAATAAGATCTACAATGAGCACGCAGCTGTGAAGGACTTTGCAAGCAAAGAGGAGCGATGCTCTTACCGGTTCTTCGACAAGAGAGAGAGAGAGAGAGAGAAACAACGCAGATTTTGCACTGTCGCGACTATAAGCTGCGGTATGTATGTTTAATGCGGAGCACGCGAGGCCTACGACCGAGCAACTTCTTACTACCGTTCTCTCACATTACTTATTCACCGTCGGCGCAATTACCAATGGATACTCCATCAAACTCGAGACACCTTTCTCATCGGTGTCGAGAGAGCCGCAAGTTACACTTGTGCACATGTCTGATGTGTATAGGAGGTTTGTGCAAAATGGAAGTAACGCATTATCGGCCCAATAGGCTCGTAAGCCAATAACGATCTATTACCGTGCCACTCTCGAGTGTTCCTCGTTGCTTTCCGAGAGTTCGATATCTGCTTGCGAAATACGCTCTCGACTGTTGAATCGCAGATCGTAGACGTGAGTTAAAAATTTCCGACTGCGAGACATCTTTACGTAAAACTGACACGCGTCGCAATTCTCGTGCCGTTTCTTCCTGGAAAATACATGACATGGAAGTCGCAGGAAGTTTAACTCCGCTCTCAGTTCGTCCAGGAAGGAAACGGTTCCACGTGCAGCGAATAATCGACAGAAAACTGAACGAGGATTACAGACAGATCTACGTGAAGACATAATGTCATTCGTGCATATTCTCTGCAGAATTTTTATTCTTTAAGTTAAAAACTTATTGAGCTAAATAAATTTAACTGTTACGAAACTCAATAGTCGTATTTGATATGTGAAACCATTTTGCATACAACAATTATATAAGCAAAGTTGTATAATAAAATCCTTAATAAAAAAAAATATCTTTCTCTATAGAATAGATTTCTTTTAATATAATAGAAATATCTTGACAATATCTCTTTTATACGCGGCAGTTACAAATTACGATTTTCAAATATACGAAACAGTTCCATATCTCTCAATGTAGCATTAGGATGACAATCTCGCGCGATAATTGTGCGCTTCGTTTCTCCAAGGCGAACTCATTCTCTGCGACCAGTGAACGAAACGACTCGCTTTGTCGACGATTGCCTACCCAGCTCGACAATCACCAAGCATGACGTAACTATTGCGCTTCTTTTTTGTTTCAGGTTGACGAGGCAGAAATGACACGGCGGGAGTCTCGGTGAGGAAAGGGCGAGGGTGAAGCCCTCGCAGGAAAAGGGAGCTATGGTGAAAAGCTTGGGTTTCCTCGCCAGAAGGGCACCACCTGCTGTCCACCTCTTCGTCGTTTTGCTCGCGCTCGCCCCCGCTTACCATGGCGTGGACCTCTGTAAGTAGTTCCTAAGCTCTAATCCGCAGGCTTTATAGTACCCGTCGCGTCTCGTCGTGAAACTTCGTTCGACTATAGCTCCTTGGCTCGAAGTCGCGCGCAGGTTGTTTCGTTTATAAGTTATTAACGACGCGGAGGTTGCGCGACCTCAGAACTTACACCGCAGTCGACGAACTTTCGATCCGGGATCGGCTTTGACCGTGGTCATTAGATATCTTGCGTACCTCTGGAGACATTGCGTCTTATCATTCGAGTCGTACCTATATTTAGTGGTATCTCGGAAATTTTCGAGTGGGCGAAACCTGAACATCTGAGTCTGAACATTATCACTAACAAAAGATATTTATTGATAAAAGATACGTAAAACAACGAACTATCATAAAAATCATAAAAAGTTTGAGTAAGTAATAAAAGAGAAATAATAAAGTAATAAATAATAAAAAATAAATATATAGTATTATCTTACAATATTGTTTTATTCGGAGAGAGAGAGAATTTTAACTATTAATA
>JANQDE010000244.1:44125-75055 GCA_037157785.1 Cephalotes varians | reverse complement strand
AATTAATATTTATTTGACTACTTTAATCAATCATTAGAATTTTAATTAATAATGCCTCTATAATTAGTTGGAATATATATGCTTTAATTAATTAAGAAAAAAAAGTCTTATAAAAAATTCAACGAGAATCAAATAAAGAAAATCGTACTTTCAAGATAGTGCGAAATACCTTCTTATCGTAGATATTAATAATAAGTAATCGCCCTGTTCGCGAGGAGTAGTTTAATAGAAATAGATTTCCGGACGTAGGAGAGAAAAATTGCATCGTAGCCGTGATAATGGAAAGCTTAATAATTGCGCCCCTCACGGAGCCTTTCCAAACAGTATCCTCAGCATTTTTCTCCCTTTCCCCATAATCTATCTTAGCGCCAATAGCCGAAAAGTAATAGATGGTATTTTTCTCGAGTAAAGTCTCGTTAACGACGAACGACTTTTACTGGACATTCTCCAAAGGTGGAATCATGTGAAGCATCTTGTATGCTGTCAGGCATCTCGAGGATTAACGAAAGGAGATCGGCGTGTCGCGTCTCGAAAGAATCACGAGGGTGTCGCGTTTATTCACCCTTATTCACGATCGATTTACGATGAAGTGTGATATCTCATAGTGACTCATTAGACCGGACGTACCGACAAAGGAAACGGATTTTGCCGATCGAAGTTTATCGAGAACGGACGGTCGTGAGAATTCCGGCGAGGGTGCAGGATACGCGCGATATATATCGGCTGGACCTTCATTAATAATAATAATAGCGATTCGCTCACCATGTTGGCCAGCCAAGGATCTCGATCGGCATTCCCGCCCTTTGTTGGCACGACTTTCCTACCATTGATTCAAATCGCCCTCTCGCATTGCCCCCGCTGAATTCGTGGACTTACATTAGCGACGGGATCGCGATGTATCGGGCTGACCTTCATTAATAATAATACCGAGTCCGCCATCGCATTCGTTCGGCCCGCCGCGACGATCTCGAACGCGCTCTCTGAGGTCGCGAGACGCGACTTTCCCGCTATCGATGTTGGTGTACTCCGCGGAATTCGAAAACATATATTAGCGGCGGACATATCGGGAGAGCCTTCATTAATAACAACGATCGCGCGGGCGCCGATCGCCGTTTCCTCCCTTTGTCGACTCGATTCTCTTGTTGCTGATTCTAATCGACCAGCGTACAGTCCAAGGAAGTCGGACGTACATATATTAGAGCACCGAATCGCGATATGACGAAGAGAGCCCTGTTAGTAATAACGGCGATTAATCCGATCGGCCATTTCGTCGGTGCCCCACGTGACGGACGCCGCGTTAGTAAGCGTGCATTTCCATCCGCCGATTACGATCGAAATCGTGGCGCACATTAGCAACGCGTCATACCTCGATGAATATTCCTTCGATATCGTTTCCGACCATCTTTCCCCGCGGATTGCAAATGACAAAGCTCGCCTAAGTTATTACAGTTATAAACTCATGGAACCGATCTTGATTGTACATCGTAGAAATGCGTGTCACGCAAATTGCGAGCATTATATTCTTAAGCCGCGTCGACGAATTCACGCTTTACAGAGATTCCATTTCGGTGATAAAATACGTTGGATTAAAACGTAAGACCAAAATACACATTTCACAACGGCCGACGCCGGCCGGGCGCGAAATTACGAGGCGGGGCGGAAGAACATCGCGAACTTTCGCCGGTATTAATGGCCACCTACATGCCCGTTCTGTTCGTTGGCTTAGCGCGGATTCCTTCCGTTATACTCCCCGGTACGAAGCTGTATTCTCCCCCTCATCCCTCACGACCCCTCGATGCCCAGCGACGCTCGCGCTGCACTCGATATCCGGGCATTAGGCATTATCGTTGCCGGCTACCGTGTACGTCGTCCGATCTCTGCTCAGGCTACTTCAAATTTTAGCAATTTCCGTATCGCGTAATGGGTATCGTTACTTGGACGTGTAAACTCTAATCGATGCCGTGTTGCATCATGCATACGAGATTCTGTTGCGCTGCGAGCGAAGCGGACGTTCGAGTTGTCGTATCCGGATTAGTTGCGCTGATATGCGTTCCTTTGTCGAATTACAAAGACCCGGTGTATATCGTACATGCATCTGTGAATTTACCAGCTTTGACTTTGCGACGAAGCATTCGGTCCATTGGACCGAGTAAACGACCGATGCGCTCGCAGTCGGATAATCGCGGCTCTGTCTTCCCGAGACAAACGGCCGATAACACGTGGGCGGTTAATGACGCCTTAAAAACAAGAAATGCGAAATGTCGCGGGTCCTTATTGTCGTCCCTAATGATACCGCCGTGACGCGGACGGCACGAGTACTGTACATGCATCATACTTTGTTCGAACTTTATTGCCCGACCGAACCGACCGCGGTAACGCCTCTCGAAAATGCGTGCGCCGGAGAGGCCGAAGTAATGTATGCAAAGTAGACGGTATCGTATCTTCGATGACCCTTAACCCTGTCATTCGTAGGAACGGATACGCGGGGGCTGGCCGATCTGCGCATGGCAGAGGATTCCTTTCAGATATTAAATCTCCGGAAGATAAAGAGCGTTTTATGATCCTCATTAGCGTGCAGTCACGACAACGAGAGCCTGTAAAGTCGAACGACGACCACACCTAAAAACGCCACGAATTTATTACGATCGCGGGTGTAAAAATCATTGTCGCGATTCGCGCTTAGTTTCTCTCCAGCGCAGACATTATTTTTTCATGATCCCCGAGGATGCGATACACGATCGACATACACAGCGGCGCAATAAAATATATTCCGCTCGAGCTATCTCGCGTATGCGAAAGATATCCCGTTCCCGGCACCGACAGTACAGACGGCAGCGGTCCTCGCAAGGTAGCTGTGTTCACCTATGAAACAATTAGATCGGTCCAGGAGATACGGGAACGTTGAGGCGGCCCCCCTTTCTACCCCTCACAGGTACTCGCCCGTCCGCCCTCCAACCGTAACTTCCATCCGCACGACAGGCAGCCGTACACTGAGAGCGTAAACCGGCTATCGCGCAGATTCATCTCGGTTAGCTGGTTATTTAGCCGTTTATGATCCGGCCGTGATACACGCCGATGTGCCTATAGGAGAGGCGCATATAAATTCAAAGCTCGCTTTAACCTCGGCGACGCCACGTTCGTTTGTTGCAGCCCAATGCATCGCGCCGCTCGGCATGGAGTCCGGGGTGATCCCGGACACGGATATCAACGCCAGTTCCAGCTTCGACACCGGAAACGTCGGACCCCACCTGGCACGGTAAGCGACAGTTTTTCATTCGGATAGTCTGCCGAACCGCCATCGATCACTCGTATCTACCGGCGCCTTCTGTTACGCTCGATGCACCGGCGCGGCGTAACGCCGCCGATATCGCGGGACACATACAAAAATTGATCCCGACCGCGTTTTTCGCTAAGTCTTCCGCTGCGTAAACCGGGCTTCAAGCGGAATATTCATAAAGACGATAGAAAGTCGTTTTCGTCGCATCGTTTTTTATTACCACGATGTAACGAGTTTGAGCGCTCTGCTTTTAGGGACTTTCTAAAAGAAAAACAGAGACTCTGTGTCAATGATGTAAATATATCGTCTCGTGTTAATTGTGACGCCTCCGCTTTGCGCGCGCGCGCATACGTGAATACTAAAGACTCGCCGGAAACGCCCAGCTGCTCGTTAATACATAAAATCCGGAATATCAGGTTTGTAGTCTATGGTGAAAGACGTTATTACGCGCGAACAAAGAAAGCAACGCGGTCGCGAACGTAATTATTTCTAATCTAACGGGCGTAGCTTTAACCCCGTTTATGCGCGAAGACCGCGTAACGGAGATTAGTCTCTTATCGTCGCGCTGCGTGATACGAAAAAATTCAGCATCGGCAACGGGTGGGCGGGCGAGAAAGCTTATGAAGTCTAATTATAAATTAACGCCTATCCCCGCGCGAGAATAAATTCACGGTGCAACAACGTATAATTAAGTAATCCGCGTACCTTTCCGATAGCTATCGTTTCTCGTTTGGCACTTGCTCTCCCGCGAAATGAATATTTATAGAGCTGTTAAATTGATCGTTCTCCCTGAGCGCCAGTTTATTTCTCGGTTTAAAAACGAATTTATTTTTAATTGCGACTGACGAAAATTATTCAACATGAATTTACGACCGATCGGGGATTTACATACTGTCCGTGCGTTCTGTTCTGCGTTAATAATTTCTACGTCATTATTCGATGCGTCCCTTGACCATGCTGTTTGCGCTCGTAATTATTTACGATAACGACAATGTTACCATAGCCGCCGAAAACTTAAAAACTTCCGTTGAATATCCCAAGTTAATGTTCCAGTATGAGTTTAATTACGAGTACACGTTTAACGTAACTTTTTGCGTATAGTTAATAAACGATGAAGCATGACGGCGAAATTAATTCCATTCCAAATTAATTTCCACCTACATTGCCCCCTACATTTTGCCCGCTGTTTCGCTTAGCCCCATATTCCTACCTTTCCCCCTACCTCGCAAACATTTGCAAAATGACTACGGCGCAAAACAGAGCGCCTTCAGCTGACATGTCTTGCAAGAGCCTCCCGTTCTCTAATGCAATTATCACAAAAGAACCTTTGACGTATCATACCTGAAACTAAAAAAGAATATTACACGTGGCCAGTGGTAAAAGGATTGGTTGTGTAACGCCTCTGGTAGCCACTGGTGCAACGCATGAATACGAGATGCAACTGGCAGAGTACGTGCGCCAACTATCTCCTCACCCTCTCGACCTCGCTTTACCTTTCTCTCTGTTTCTCCCTCTCTGCCTCTCGTTGGCGATGGTACCGCTTCTCACTCTCGCGCTCTCGCGTTTAGATATTAATGCGTGGGGCCCGCTATTCGCTGGCGGTTTGCAGTGCAGCGGCGGTTTATACGAATATTCCATCCCACGGGACGTATCCCAGCCCAACAGACCGCGGTTGTAGAACCGAACGGGTGCGCGCGGCACCAGGCCGGGGTATATACACGGAGCGTTGGTCGACGGCCCCGCGGGCTCTCCGATATTAATACATTCCATTACCGCAGACAATGACCGGCTGAATGGGCCTCCGAGTCTTGATGAGCTTCACTGTGCTCCCCCGCAGCATCGCGCGCGCCCGGGATCCTCCTCCGACCGCGCACGTCACCATCTAATTTAATACAGGCCGGCCTCGGGCGCGCGAGATGCTGCGGACGCTTACAACAGCGGCGCGCTCTCCTTTGTACCCCGCTCGGGAGAAAAAAAGAGGAAATTGCCCCGCCATTTTCTTCGCGAAATTTCGCGAGATGATAGGCCGACGAACGTTTTGCTCCGATACGAATTACCGCGGTTACGGCGTATTTTTCTTTCTCGCTCATCGCGGGCGTCGAGGGTGTGCGTTCGAAAAAAAAAGAAAGGAAGAAAGGGAAAGAATAACGAGAAGCTAGATTCCGCGCGCTTTCCCGGATTCTCGTTATACTGAAAACGTTGCGAATTAAAACAACGCGCCTGGGGATGCGTCGGTTACACGAGAAAAATCACCCGGAATGAAAACACCGGGAATATAAAATACATAAATGACTCATAGTCTGAACATTACGTAAAGATTGACGTTGATCTCTGGTATGGAAATGTATTAGAAGATATGATTCGCTACAAAATATGCTCTGATGGTTATTTTGGCGCAATTAGAAAATTTCTTTTGCAAGTTACAGAGCGAAAATTTCTAGCATATAGGAGAATTCTGGCACATGGGAGAAATATAGGAAAAATGATTCGTTTTTCTCAAATATAACAAAAGTGATTTCAATTAGAATCGCAAATTGCCGAGTTACAGCACCGCGAACCGCGATAAATCATCCGTGAATAGACGAATAAACAGTTCTCGCCGATGCGTATCGTGAGAGCTAATGGAACGCGTTTTTTCCAATTATCGAGTAAAAAATTTTTGACGTACAATCGGCGCGAAAAAACCGACGTTGTATTTCGTACCGCATGGACCTTTCAAGAATTGTGCAGCTGCAAGTTCTTTCGCACGTTTCCGCCGTTCCTTTTCTTCGTATTTCCGTTCAATGGCATTTCTAGAATGGGTGCAATTAAGACGCCAGTAGGAACATAGAGCGTGCGAGATACCGCTCGGAGAAATTGGACGGGGTTGAGAAATCACGAGACGATTTTCGTCCGCGTAATTTCGTTCGAAACGAAAATAGCGCGCGTTTCAATTTATCTGCCGGACGAGCTGTGATTATGTGTTAATTACATCGATGCATATACTATTAAGCTCGCGAGTTTATTTTCAACGCGAGAGCGAAATATTAGTTGTTATTATTGTTTACGTGACGTTGTAAATGTACATTGTTAATGTTACCAGCTATGAAACGATAAGCAATGATTATTTCCGCACATGTACTTCCACGCGCGCGTTCGAATTGCTGTTCGAACGGCTGGAAATATGATACGAACCATTTTCCTAAATAGAGGAACGGCAGGAAACTGCATGATACAAGATATTTACTTCAGAAAAGAACGTGCGTTGAGTTAGCGAATTTTTACAAGTCCGTAATAGCTCTTACTTAAAGCCATTACTTGATACACTGTAATTTAGAAAAGCACAGCTAAGATGATGGTTAAGAGACAGAGACGCGCCGGCTGTAGTCGCGGCCGATTACGCTTACGCGTCAAACGATGCCAAAGTGGACCTCATCTTCGATCTTACTCCATCTCAACAGTCGAGACATCAGAGAAATGATTGGAACAGAGACGCCTCGAGCATCACGGGCGAAGAGAGTTCTCCGAAAATAGCTTCTGATCTGTTTGATGTTTCACAAACGATGAATCAGTAAAATAGTTTCATGATATTCATTTCCTCTTTGAAACATGAAAACAGTGCGTTCGAAAAAGTTTTTAATTGAGAACAGTCTATTATAATATTACAAAATAAATATATGAGAAGTTGTGAATTAATAACTTATTATAAAAATAATTTGTCTATCTATCCCTTTAAAACTCTATTTAAATTAGCATGCTAAAAGCATGCAAATTTCATAACGTCCTCAATTTGATACAAAATTAACTGGGATATTTTTCTTTTCCCGGGGAAAAAATAATCAGACGCGCGATTTGATGTCCCGGTTTTAAGACCCGATTTAGTTCTGCGATATTCGCACTATAGATGCATCTCGCAATCCGTAGAGATAGCAGCGAGTGCCAGTAAAGATTCGATTGGTAAGTGATCGGGATCATCTTTTCTTGATTTCGTGAAGAGAAATGATTCTTTAAGAAGATACTTTCTCCGTACTACAGTTTATCGCCATAACATTTATTGAGAGGCACAAAACTCGCATTTCTATTCATATAAGATTTGCAAACAATGCAAATGGACATATTCGTCGAATTTGCACTCGTCGTTTAATATTCGTCAATTCGCTAGCGGTTTTTTTGACGAAAAGGAATCACCACGAATAATCTGGCCGCACCATTACACCTGTGATATTCTGATCATTCTGCAGGTTCATCATCGCGCGGTGTTTGATTCGAAAATATCGTAAACATTTATTTTACGTTAACAAAGGAAGCTGATCGTACCTCGGCGCTTTGCTATTTCGTGGAGAACTAGTTCGAGAACTTCGTCTGCTACTTATTTAAATCACAGCATCGAGATCTGTCTCATAAAAGCGGAATTTTTTTAAGCGAGCTTAACGAGCAGAAATCGAGAAGACGTGATTAAGGATGAATGAAAAACGGTATAAAACGTCTGAAGAATAATTTCGTTCAGTGAATTCATCCAGTTATCGAATTGATATTCTTCTCCGATCTAAATACCTAATTGCACGCGGATATAAAATCGCAGCACGTGTTACATAATAAAAAATATTTTAATTAACTAGTGCATAACATGACTTTATGCTAGTAGCGTAGATCCGAGATCGCTGAATTAGATTGAAAAATAACTTCTTCTCTCCGCGACGACCGTTCACACAATTCGTAACGATAACGCACGATAAAAATTCCGCTGCGTGACAGATTCAATTTTCCCGTGACCGACAACGTCATCGTCGAAACGGTAATAACGGCGACTTTTTTTCTCACTACGAAATTAAATTCTGACCGCGGCTGACGGGACGATGCTTTTGCATTCGTACGAAATCGCGCGCGAATCTTTTTCCATCGATCGCCATGCTCCGCCATTCGCCGGCGTGGCGGTGAGATGTCCGTCAATCTTTCCCGATCGATGGTTTGCATAATGCGAGCGCGTTAACGCGCGCAGATAGCGAGCAGTCTCGCTGTCACGTGCCCATTAATACCGGTGAATGCAGAATCGGCGGGGCGGTTGACGCGATGGAAAATTTAAGTTCGCCACGCCATTCTCCTCTCGCCTTGCTCGATTTAATGCCATCCGTCCGTGACGGTCGTGAGGACGACATGGAATTTTCGGCAGTTCGGCGTCGTGTTCCACCGCCGAGAGAACGATTATACCGGATCGTCTTTTTTGTGGGGTACGCGTGGAGACCACACACTTCGATCCTTCCTTGCCTCGCGACACTCGCGGAAAGTCATTATAAATAGCTGCGAGCTGGTTTTGGACCATCGCGAATTTTTGACGATATAAAAGAGACAACGCATGGAGCGCGAGATATATTGTCTTCGTAGAAATAAACTCGCGTTTGCATGCATTTACATTTAATTTAGATAACGAAATTTTGTAATTTAGATGCGATTTATATTAAAAAGTAATATTCCAAACGGATAAAGTATTTATTTTGAACTTAAATTCTTGAAATATATTTTTTTCATGATTTATATTTGTTTCATGCGCTGAGATCTTGCAATGAGAAATTACTTGCTTATTTAAATATCTATATAAAATAGTTAATTGTTTGTAATTTAAATACTTCTGCATACAGACTCATTGTTTATTTTTTTTTTATAATACATAATGTTTACCGAGAAAGAGTAAACTACATTAACTATATTCAACACGATTGAACGTATTTGTTTTAATTCATTGTTCATTTCTATTGAATTTATATTATTCGATTTCATTCCAATCGGATCCTTATTATCAACATACCGCAAGTTCGGAAATTAAACTTCAGCAGTAGTAACGTTTTAAATAAATATCGACTGGCATTACAAATTCACAAAAAAATTTCGGTAAATGAAAAAATTCTTTATTTGTTTACATTCGAACATCCATTACAAACATCTCATATGTATTTTCTCCTGAAATAATCGATTTACTATAATTATGATCAATTATTTTTTTCCTAAAAAATTTTATGAAATTTTGTGATTTGCTCACAAACAAGAAATTATTTATCAGTGCTTATCACGATGAAAAAATTTAGATACATTGATTGAGATACATTGACAGTGTGATTTCATTTTTTTGTAACGATAGAAAACTACGCTGTACGCGGGATCGTGAAACTTGTCATTGCTACTCCACCTTCGGCTAATCATTAAGCCGGTTGTTAACGATAAAGAGACGCTTCCATCACGCAGGTTGTAAATCTCGCGAAAGCAGCCATTATAATTGCGATCAGCCGCACTGCCGCGCCGTTGAGAACACGGCCGTGTTATCGTACTCGGTTAACGACGAACGTGAGGCATGATTATTAGCACCTCGTGGATCAGTCGCGACGCAATTCCACGATGACGCGTACTCATCGTAAATAGCTCTATTTATGTTCCTCATTATCGAGAAAGATTATTATAATCATCCCGCGCCGTAATAATGCAGATTATTGTGCCATTTCGTTGTAAGTGGTATCTCATTTTATCGTAGTAAACGTCTCGCATAACCGACAGGCATTCCTTCATTGGCGCAATTGTCGCGAAATATTGTCTTCCTCCGATCCCCTTTTCGCACGCTGAGGTATTGGTATGCCGAGAGCGCCTACTCGCGCCGAGTCTACGAGAACGTTTCGCGCGGTGATTCCTAATCTGCAATTTGAGAAGAATACACCCGCCCGTATATAACTATACGTATCCTCGGTGTAACGCCGAAAAGGAGCACCACTCTTAGTCGAGCATTTAAACGGTCCACGCAATTAGGGAAGGCGCTTCGCGCTTCATGTTTTATTCATGCCGGTCCCGGCACAGAACTCTCTCCTTGCCTTGCTTTCGACCCCTCGAAGATTAAAACCGAAGCACGAGGCGGGCACAGCTTGAACATATAAATGGCCGCGTATTCCGACCCGTATCACCTGCGCGGGATGATACGTGGTCACTCTGAATATCTCCGATTTCCCGCCTATGTAAATTCGTCGGTTATCGAGCCGGACTTTGGAAATCTCGATAAGCTTCCGGATTTTCGATGATCACAGGAATGGCGAGTCGGAAAGCCCATTTCTGCGTTTACATCTGCGATTATTCATCATTTCTTCCACGTTCGCTTATCTCACTGACAACTAACATCTATTTTGACTTAAGTCACATAACAATGATATAATACAGTAATTTTACAATAATATTTTGTTGTATTCGCATAAATAATATTCTACAAACACCTCGAATTGTTACAAATGTGCGTTTTCTTTCAAAACAAGGAATTTCGACGTACCCTTTTTATACTGATTCTAGATCTTCCAAGCTTCATTAAAATGCAATTCGGATTCACGTTGCGCTCGTACGGCGTCAGCAAAATAACATTCGAAAAAGAGCATGAAACCTTCGATTTCTCGCGCACGTAAATGCGATAATATCGGAATTCGGAGTGAGAACTTCGATGGTCGACCGCGCGTCAGTTTGATCTTCTGATAGCGCGAGATGAACGCGATGCTGGAGAGGAACTAACTCGATACTTTCACATCTAATTAGATCGTTATTTTTATGAGCGGACAGGACCGAGCCGAACGCATACGCGGCTGTCCGAAATTCGATTTCTGAGAACAGAATTCCTCGGTAGTTTTACGTGTTTCTTTTCTTCTCAGTTACTTAATAGTTTTAATTTCTTCGCGATTTTTTATGATTTTAAAATTTTTAATGAAGATACGTCGATATAAAATAGCAGAAAATATTTCCGTGTGAAACTCTTGAAATAAAAGTTTACGTATGTTCAAATGTATTAATGTTTCTTTTAAAGGTACAAGATAACCAGCATAAAAGTTAATTCGATACTTGACTATCAATGATTATAGATTGAAAACGGAGAACCTTGGTGGCGCCTGGTGTCCTAAGAACCAAATCACCCAGGAAGCTCGAGAGTGGTTGGAGATCGACCTTCATACTATCCACTTGATCACGGCCACCGCTACCCAGGGCCGTTTCGGAAACGGCGTGGGTGTTGAATTCGCAGAAGCGTATCTGCTGGAGTACTGGAGGCCGCGACTGGGCAAATGGGTTCGGTATAGAGACATCAAAGGAAAGGAGGTGAGCGCCTTAACTTAATTAAAGATTCTCTATCGTGGCGCTAGATTACGAACACTAGTGAACGCTGCCGCGAAGTTGTTCGACATTTTGCGACCAAGTTCCTAAATCGGGCTGATTGGATTCTCCATTACCTACCTATTACCTTAATAGTCCAATCTGTATCACAAACTTAAATAATAAACTATAAAAAAGTAAAGAAATTATACTAACAGTTCTTTTGCCATATAATGTGTGCTTTATGCGCACATATTGCGATTTTATTTCTTAAAATAACGAAATTAAAATAAAATAACGAGTTACATATTTTTTGCATATACTCTGCAATTTGTAAAAAATCGCAATATAAAGGAGATAACAGATAAATGGAAACTCCATTCAATCCAAAAACTCTCTTTTTTCAACATCTCGCATTCTTTGAATATCAAGGCAGCATAACGTGATACGAAAAACTATGCGGTTCTTTAGAACTAACAGACCGTCGGATCAATGCGCACGGGACCACTTCGGCAAAAACATTCGCCGCTATCATGATTTATGACGTGATTCGCGCAACTACCGGCGCCAGTTGATGCTGCAGCTGCGGTTGCAGCGGAACGATCGAAATAGGTTCGATCTCATTGACCCAAAATAATCGTACCATCGTTTCTCTGACTAAGCTTGAGGAGCTGGATAGAATGCAGCCCGTTCTATTTGAGTGCAATTAAAGCACCGTGTATACGCCTGCGCGAGATTCGATGAGCGCGAGTTCAAAGTGTTCGGCGATCAAGAATCGATTGTGAGGCACAGGATTATCCTTGCTCGAAACGTAAGCCGCTTATCGCGAATCCTAAGCTAATTTCGTACCGTCGGTACGCCACTTTGTCGGCCCGTCCTACCAGCATGCCTCGAGCCTTCCGCTCATCTGCTCGCAAGCGAATCTGCTGCGAGACTCTCGACTAACGGCGAAGCCCACGTTGAAGTATTAGCGGGAGCAGCTGCGGTGAGCGGAACGAGTTCGTGATGGACGCTGTAAAGTTAGGATACCGGCATTACCGTATACTATGCATTAGCGGCAGTATATTCCGTTCATATCCGTAGCGACGAACCGCGATCGATGCACCACTATCATGTTTGAAACATTTTCCAGATTGGGTCTCTCATAAATATAAGGATTTTCAAAGTTTGACTACAGTTTCGCGACCTGATAATCATTTTGATATAACAGATAAACGATTTGTTTCACCGAAATATTTCTTTACAAATTCTTCCCTCCCGTGCCGGAACTGTTTTTTTCTTATCGAGTAAATAACCGTCTCCGAGAAAATTCGAGTATGGGTAGCGTTTTAAAAGAAGGTACTCTATACATCCATCCGCAAACGATCAGCAAAGATCACTCAGAGTAGACTCTGTCCATACGATGGCGACTGCAAACATCAAATGTGCCCGATACCGTTTACCTTTGAGAGAGCCGCACACGAGTATCGCCGACGGCGACAGGACACGTTCCCAGTGAATTCAACGTCGTCTACCGTCGCCGGGCAATGTTTATGGACTGCGTCGCAGTCGCTATTACGACACTTTAAGCCTTGTACGCCGGCGCGTCCCCTCGGGCACGATTCCGTAGCGATGCGACGCGTACCACGTTCAATTAATGCGGCGACGATCTCCGTTTCGCTTTATAACGCTAAGAAGAGGCGATACACGTCCTGAAAGGCGAGACGAAAAAGCTCGCCTAACCGCTAGGCAAATTGGCTATTCGATCGACCGTCCCTATACGTCCCCGCTCGTCCGATTACGATCTTATTAATATTGATGGACCACTCGCGCCGGCGCTAATGCGTCGAGGGACCGCGTGACTTCGCTGTTCCCCTTCGCCAGCGAGAAGGCACCTTGCGCGTCGCACGATTAACTTCATGATTATTCAATACTTAATGATTAATCCGCTCGGTTTTCTGCCTCGGGGAGTTTGTCCATATGAAAATATGTTTGGTCAATGATTGAAATTTTATTGTTGTATGATTGAAATTTGATTATTCAATTTGGCATGATTAACGAATGTGAAATGTAGCAGTTTGCATAACATGTGGAACATTACAAGTAAGATGAGACTTACATACACCCGAATTTTGGATTTAAATCCGTTATGTAATGTTTAACTATCAAATATTTAACTATCAAATTCTAAGCTGCTCCAAAACGAATTTGAATTAATCCAATAGATGTCAAAAAAGATTAATATATTTTCGTCTCGTTTCATTTTTTTATTCCAATTAACAAAAGTGCTTTTAATATATCTTTCAATAATATTTTTGCCAAGCAATTTAATATGCACTCCATCTTAATTCGATTACTTCGAAAATATGTCAGGGAGAGAAACGATCGAAAACATTATTAACTTTAACGTATGATTAATGGCGATGTAATTGGACAGGTGCTAACACGATGTGAATCTAAAATTCCGCGCCGAGACATAGTTCCTCGAGTATGTGACATATCCCAGCTCATCACTATTCATGGCCTTATTATCAACTCGGTGTACTTAGCCCTTTTGCAACGCGCGCAAACGCGAGGAGTTGCTCGTGCGTAAAATTTCACGGCGCAATTACCTGTCAGCGAAAAAATGACAATAACGCTGATGAGACATTTCAGAATTCTATCGATTTATCTCCCCCGAGAGCAGTTATCCGTTATCGATCGAATGTATCTCTACATCTGGCATCCGATTACTATCTTGTTAATATTGATAGCCAGCTTGCACCGGCGCTAATGCGCCAGAGGATTGCATCTTCGTCGCACATGCCGAAGATGCTGTCTACCGTCATCGGCACTCAACCGCGTAATTTCATGCAAACGCTGTGTAGCTCCTCGATCCCATGATTATTCACCGCTTTATCACTAAACATCAGGTTTACTAACTTTGATTTATTTTCCTGGACGAAAGTCATTAACGATTAAAATTTAATTTGGGACTTACCGCTGTTTCTGAAAAAAAGAACACAAGAATTGACTCGTTAAAATTGTTATTAAACAGGTTTAAATATCTTTATATACGTTGACAAATTTTTGTTAGAAGTAATTTATCATTGCATTATGTAGTTAATTACACACACACGTAAATTAGTCTTAAATCAAGACCAGATATTTTCATATATAAGCAAAAATATTATAATCATCTAGATTTTAGTCTTGATTTGATTGAATTTGTATTGATGCAAGTGTTATTACTTATATATAAGAATATCTTGACTAATTTCTTTTGTTCACACTGACGCATTTTGACGTGGAGACATTTCACTGTTGTTTGCTCAAACTATTGCGTAACAAAGCAAATGGATACTTATCACAAATTTTCCTAAATCAAGGAAATAGCTCTTCTCCAAGACTAGACGCGAAGTAGTTGTATAGAGAAATCCGATTAATTATTGTACGAGAAAATGAGATTAACTCGGTAGACGCTCGGAGAAGGAAGCGAAATTTTTGCTTCCGCGGCAAATATACCCGAGACTGCAAATATTCCCTTTCCCGCGTCACGCTGAGAGAAAGTTTTTTCAGGATTTTGCGAAGATATCCGAACGAGAGAAAGAGAGAAAGAAAAAATGTTTTACGAAGACTCGTGCGCTGCACCGAGGCGATAAGAAACCACGAGGTCTTTAACAGTTTCGAGGACAAGAGAGGAGCGCTAACGTATTCTGACGTGTGCACTTGTGCGCGTGCAAGGTGCATACGCCGTGTAACGCGTACACGCACACGTATACGCGCCAGCGTAAAATGACGCGAATAGTACCACGTAATGCTAATAATAATTGTCACGCAGAGGGGAAGACGAAAGACGGAGGCACTCCAGCTTCAAAAGGCCGCCAGAGGTAATTAAAGCTTGAGGCGCGACCTTTCTCTCGCTCTTTCTCTCCATCTTTCTCTTGCCTCTGCCTCTCATCCTCACTCGCGCCCGCGCCTTCGCGAAGAAAGAGAAAACACCTTCCAACTCCTTCCACCGGTTTCAACGCTCGTCTCAATAATAAATACTCCACGTCAAAAACCGACCCCACTTCTCATTAGTCTACGCGCCACGGCGTGCTTTCATGGTCCGTGCTCCATCGACGAACGGGAGATTAAATAGATTTTCTTGGAATCTCTCCGGCGCAGTTAAATTCGCACAAGCGCAGCTTGCGCAGTCCGCAGCCTGCAGGAAGTGGTACGTCCTGCGTAGAAAAGTTTTCTTGAAACGATAATATTTTTTTCTTATCATAGTTTCAGTTTTGAGTACAATCTTCCGTATCATCAAAATATCGTAGTTGGTGCAATTCAATACTATATTCACGAATGAGAGTTTGGAAAAAAATAATAAGAAGATAGAGGAAAATTAGAAGAAAATAGATAAATGCACAATAGAGATGCTTTCAAAAGACACATTTCAGCGAAGAAAGTTTTCGCTAGCAAAGTGAGAAACAAAGATATGCACCATGAAAATAGATTTTTTGAAAGTACGCAATTTTTTAAAATGAAATTATCTTCTCTTTATTTTATACGAGAACTTTTTCGCGCTTTTCAAACAACGTTATCTTAATTTCTCGACAACATCCGTAATTAATTTTCCAAACTTACATTATTCCGAGCATACTGCCGCTAAACTTTCTCTTGAAAGTATTAATTACACTTTTAGTGTCAATTTTTCATGTTTAGCATACATTTTCATGTGCGACATTGACGTACTTTTAATCAGCGTATCAAAATTCTCGTTGAACTACAAACATCATTAGCAAACATTATCCAAAAAGTTCGTGGATTTTTTGATTGCAAATAGTTGAGTATCTTCTAAATATACACATGTAGTATCTCTTTCATGTTCATATATTTCAAACTGCTCAATTTCAAACATCAATCGGTTGAATAAAGATATAATTTAATATTTGCGCTATTTATGTATTTTTATTGCTAAGAAAATATGAATGTAAAAAATTATTCCCGATCGTATTAAAATACGATAATCTTCTAAAAGACAAATCAGAAAAAGAATAAAAACGGAAGATTCTGTGCATTGCACAAAGAAGACAATATATTATCTTTAATTATATAATATCTTCTACTCTCTGTTGATCATATATTACGTCATTAAATATACACCGAAAGAACACATTTATAAATTGATCGAATTTATATTGTTAAAAATATTCATGTTCGCAACTCTTGCTTGTCGATTATTGGACAACTTGAGTACTGTTGGAAAATTGCTTGAAAATAATCGACAAACAGCCGATTCACATTGGCAAACATTTTAATAACGTGTTTACCAGTGATTTTCGCCAATGATGATTTGCAGATGATGATTTGCCACATTTAAAATACAAATAGACTCGCAAAGGACGCTCGGAGCGTCGAATTTGTTTTATTATTTATTTTTTCCACCATCTCCATAGTTTTTAATGAGCGTCTCGCGCCTCCAATTTCGAGTCTTTTTTACCTTTTAACTCGTTATCTTGTTTAGTGCAACGTAAGCAGTTTAGAAGAGAGACGTACCACTTTTAATAGGCGTCAAAAGTTAAAAGCACATTCGAGACGTCGGAATAATGTGACAGTGACGAATCACTTCGGCATGGACGTAAAAAAAATATGTGTTTGCGAAATAAACTGAAAATGGTGTATTATGTCTCTCGTGATTGTGATGAAAGTATAAAAATAGGATATACGGGGAAACATATGAATGACAAGTCGGATTTGCAATTTCTCTTTTGTGTAAAATGATAAAAATCTTCGAAACAACGCTCGTAAAAAGTATGCTTATTCAGAGTAGCCCCATTTAACATTCAAAGAAGCGACATATCGGTATATGCCATCAGTTTTGAAACGACTCTTAATCACGGTCCTCGACAGAGTACAACGACCCGCGGCAACTGACATGTCACCCCCTTTTTCCACAGATTTTAACGCGAAGTGTTCTATGTGTTACATTTTAAAATGACACTTAATCACGGAAGTTCATGCAGTAACGCGACTATCGGTGACACGAATATAACGCTTTTCTAGTTGGCTATCGATGAAGCGGATAATATCGATTCCAACATTGTACAAAAAATTTAATATAATACTCAATTTGATGTAATACTCAAATGTCAAAATTTTCTCTCTCTCTCTCCATTAATATTTATTAATCATAAAATATCATAAATAATAAAATGTTTTCATATGTAAAATCTTAAAAATATAAAAGTTTAAATCGATTTGATTATATCGATCTGAATAAAGTTTAATGATTCCGTTAAGATCAAATAAATTGGCAAGGCCCTTAGATTTAAATATTTAAAAATATCTTAGCTCATTCAAACGTGATAGTTAATCAATACAAAGACGAATAAAACATTCTCTTTAGTAACAATCGTATATTATGACTTTTACATATTATCGCTCTCTATGATTATATGATACATTCATTTCCCAATGAGCAAAGCCTAATTATTTATAATTAGAAGGCACGAACGACTTTGAAATAATAACTCTCGTAAAAGTGATGATCACGGAGATGCTCCTAGACGGTAGGTAGATATAAATGGTGGTTTTATCCCCCTTGATCCATCATTATCCTGTCCGGTGACGAACCGACTTCGCCGAGCTTTCCTCCCCGCGTGAGGTCGAGAAGGGAGAATACCGTTACGGAAATCCGATAATTGTCGGGGGATAAGTGCGCGAGTGGGGTGCGTGAGGAGACGGATGCGTGCGTGCAGAGCGGACGGACACGCAACCGACGCTTGCGTTAATTCCTGGCCTCCGATCCCGGTAAATCACGCACTGTTTCCAGGTAACCGCGACGACGGCGCGGCCAGGGCGTGGAAAACGAGAAAAAAAATAAAGGAAACAACGGAGCGATATTGCCGACCACTGTGATGATACCGGTTGTAATGGCACACGCACAGGAAGCCGGGGACATTAGCAAAACGCGCTCTGTCCGGGATAATTCACGCGCGTCACGACACACGCGTGCGCGCTCGGCGGCGTATATAATTGCAATCATAAGTGTAGCCAAGGCTCGGTGTGTTGATGCGAGAGCAATAGTTCTGTCGTCGAAACGAGATACGCTTACGCGCTGGATCAACGGCGGCTGCGATATGTCCTGCGAACGCGATATCGCGTAATAACTTGCATCGCGATAACGGCGCGCATTAATATTTCGTTTTTATTGCACATCAAGGCCGATAAATAATAGTAGATAAAGATAGGCGCAGATTTTCGAGAGGAATATGATAGGACCTGTGCCGCTAGAGAAGATTCCAGTCAACAGTAAAGTGGCAGTTTTTTTCTGGAATATCCTCTTATTTTTATTACATTCTTGATGAAAGATAAAGTTTCGATATAATCTTATCTTGTATCTTTTATAAGAATATCATGATTAAATTACAGATAACGTTTAAGAGGTTGCTCATTCGCAATTTTCACGAGGTTCACGAGGTTACAGAAATCCCTTATTTCCTATAAAACTAAAAATGTAAAAGATAAGAAATTTACAATAGAGAGGGAGAGAGAGAAAATGCAAAAGAATGTCTTTCCTCCATCTATACAAATTTTTCTCTTTATTTGAGAAAATCGAATCGAGTCATACATCGTTCAAGCAACACACATTTTTTATATTTAAAAAAAGACGAATATTTTTTGCGGATAAAAGTTTGATAGAAGCGGAGTAGTAGAACCATAATCGGTAATAGGTAGGACGTCCTAAAAATATAGGCCACATCGACGAGCGAAATTCCGATAGTGTCATTCAAGAGAAGTGCACGAAAATATTCGCGGAGGCAGCCACCGCCACGACATGCATGCGCCGACGCAATAAATTCGTTTTATATGGCGCTTCGACAGGCAAAAAACGAACACGGGCATAAGTTATGAACACTTCAAAATCGCATACGAAGAAGAAGAACACGGTTCGCTTGGCTCACCAAATTTTTTCATCAACCTCTTTCGATCCCACCTAACGTCCAAAATCATAATCAAACCGTCAAACAAAACGAATATTCTTGAAATAAGTGTAAAAAATTGTGTAGAGTATAAAAAATTATTAGATTATTGGGAAACTTAAAATAATATTTATCGAAATGAAACATGTTAAATAGAAGAGAGATTATTTATATCTATCTAGAACATTGCAAATTTGAAAAGAGTTTCGAATAAAGAATATTCTCGTTACAAGAAGACAAGAAGAAATGATTCTTCCCGCCTTTCGAATTATCTTTTAAATATTTGAAATGTTTTTACCAATTTTAAATTATAGAAATTATATTTACGAATGTGCGTGAAAAAATTGGAACGGCTAACTTTTACCTCACGATCGCGATAAAGTCTCGCGAAAGCAACTCACTTTTCAAATGGCGTCTGAATTTAGAAAGTTTATAACCGCATCTAGCATCCTTGAAATGCACTTCGATCGTGACGTCATCGGAGATGCATATTTACGAGATATACTTCCGCCGTAAACTGCGCGTGCAACTATTACGATTTGAAGAAGCCGTCACGATAAAGTTCCATCAGGCTGCTGCATCTTCTTGACTCTTTTACATTGTACATTGCACGCCCCTTTCCATTGCCGTGCACTTGTTTCTGTCTTGAGAAAGTGCCAGCTGCATAATTTTGCAACGGTGCAATACGATAGATGTATAAAAGCCGACAGATGTCCTATCTCGTGCTCGGTCATGTCATCCGGTTGTCATTCGTTTGCAAAATGGCACGCTGTTTTCATTTTCTGTTCCGTCGACGTTCCTTAATTCTGACATAGAAAAGCGTCTTACATTCCGTCTAACTCTGCACCTTCTCTCATACATTTTATACTAAAAACTCCGATGAATTTTCAACGATTTTATCAACGAATTTATCCTGATTATCAACTTTTTGTTTGAGAATAATTTATAATATAGAAAGTATTTGAAACTTAATTGTATATTCATTTATAGTTATATATATATTATAGTTATATACGTGTATAATTATATATATTTTTTAGAAACACGGTCTATTATTAGTTTATACAAAATTTACGAATTATTGTCTGATGTCTGAATTATTGATTCTATACATGACGATATAACGTAACATTAAATATGCACATTCCCGTGCGAGCATAAGAACATCTCGAACATTTCCTAAGCTAATACAGGTCGATAGTACCCATAATCGTTGCTTAACATTTGATCTTCATGGAGTAAGGCACGAAGAGTGAAAATAAAAGAAATAGGAAATAACGTTGAAAAGGCACATAGATACTATTCGCAGTGGTATCTTACAATGGCAAATTATCTTATCTAAACTTTCGAAATTCTTTTCTCGCAATTGTAATAATGTAAACGAAGTAATAATTGGTTATTTTGCGAACGACTCTTTAAATATAATAATACGTATAAACATGGTGCATAATGTCACATGTACACATATCATGAATCATTGTGCATTTGTATAATGACGCCAGGGTGAAGCGCATTTAATTCGTCGATTTACATATGATGATTAGATGATTAATAGCTCGTGAAAATGGTAATTACGCTCATGAATCAACAATCTAATGCAAATTAATAGTATGATATAAAATGAGAATGACATATATATGTATTAATATTACACATATTATAATCAAGTTTGCTGCAGTCCAGTTAATTTCATGATTGCTAAACATATGAGACATTTTTTTCTGACATCCAAACTATTTCATCATATTTCTTATTAATCAGTTTAACTTTTCATGTACTTACATACAACAGAAATATTACGACACTAACAAATGTAAATTTTAATTTAATTTTTGATATTTTGAATCGTTAATCCAGTCGTTATTAACTTTATGTTATTATCGTTATAAAATAGAACATTCAAATGCTTATTCTATCTTGCGAACAAACAGTTAACTAACAAGAATGCAAGATCTCGATGCTATCCTGCTGTGAAACCGGTAGCAACGTAACGCGCAGCTGAAATAGGTCCCTGGTTGCCATAAAATGAGAAAGAATCGACCCCCGGACACAGAGAGTTTTTCACCTAGGGTACAATAAGCTATCCGTTAGTAAGGGCGCGCCTTAGGGAGTAGTTTTCAAAGTATCTGTTTCTGGAAGGAGGAAACGGTAACGCGGGTCTGGAGGGCAAGGGTTGTCAGTAAAAACCCAAGAAAAGCTTTTACGTCTCAGTAATTGAGCTCTGTTATATGTGTGCCGAAAGCAAGTTGAGCTGATTACGGCAGCAATTGAAGACTGGATGAATAGTGTTTTTCAAAAATTATGGAGTCATAGAAGCGAGCCATTTGAAGATAGCAATCGCGTGCTGAGAAGGGCTGAACCAAAATAAAGTCCAAGTCGATATGCGAACAGTGTGAAAATAGGTCAGCTGTTTATCCTGTTTATCCTGAGTATATATATATATATATATATATATATAGCGGTACTAAGCCCATAAGGACGTCCCGAAGGATCACGGTTAGGGTATCCTGACATAGGGTCCCGCGCGGCAGGCACGTCGTCGGTAGTATAGGTCGGCGTATGGGTGCACCGAAAAGTGGTAGAAGGTGGTTAAAGGCATGGAACGTATGTTCGGCCACGAAACGTGCGCGGAATGCGCATGTCTATTGCATGTGTTTACCGCAAAACATTCTGTCGCGCGATTGTGTTGCGAACTCATCGCCACACGACGAAATCGTACGTCCATACATTTATAAATTTAATCACAAACACCAATATATTATTTATACCTTAAAAAAAAAACGCTTGAATATATGTGTGCACATAGAGTGTATCAAGAATGTTTTTTTGTATATTTTTTTCTGGCTAAAAACCATTTAATAATAAATCGTATTTTTTACGAAAAAATGACTAGATAGTCGTTACCGTAATGTTTCAATTTTATCGTTAAACATCTCATTCATTAAACTTTTAATTAAGATTATGTATTAAAGTGCACATCGATTTATAATCGACTTCTCGTTATCTATTTGTTCTTTGGCCACTTAATTCTCAATATCTAATGACTCAGCAATTAATCGCGCCGTGAGATTCGCGCCGATGCGACGTCGTCTTCGAATCCGTCTAGGAGAGTTTATAATTATAGGAGAGAAAACATATATCTTCCCGATACACCCTGTATAATATATACCGTCTAACCCGACAGATACATGTATATGTAGGCGCACCACATGTACCTATGTATATAAGCGTACCTGGCTATCTACTCACCATGGGCAACGCCACTTCGCGTGATCCCGTGGGACCGTGCCACTCGCCCGCACGCCCCGCACCCTCTGTACACCGTACACCACCCTACACACCACCGTCGGATAAACCGCTTATTTTATTCATAAACCCACAACGTGGAATCAATATTGCACCGTCGTCCCAGCACGCTCGAGGAGAGAGAGACGTCGTCAACGACGGCAACACGTTCGCTGCCTCGACGGGGATCAGGGAATGCGGACGGCGGACGTTTAACTCAACCCTCTCTCGCCCTCCGTTACTGCCTGCGCCCGCCGCGAACCCTTCGTCCCTTCTCGGTTCGCCCGTCCGTGTTGGCTTCTCTGTCTGCGTATCTCTCTCTGTCTCTCTGTGCATCTCTGTCAGATCTAATGCGGTGGAATGTAGGGTGAAATTAGTCCTTAGCCTCCGTCTGATCCTACGGAACGCAATGTCCATTCTATGACAGGACATATCCAAGCCCGGGGAAGGAGAGGAAAGCGGCATTTCGCGCTGCTGAAACGCAGGTATTGTCCAGACGATATAAATGTCATCGAATACCGACAGACAATTGCGACGTTCCAAACGGGATATAAAGTAATGCGTCCGATGCTTTTTCTGACTTGCTGGACTATCCGATTGATACATGTGAGGACGTTATACGTGGATTTGCGAAGAACGTCATAAATTCATTAATATAGTGAAATTCATGACGGCATCGAATTCGTACCGAGACAGCTTATCAATAACGCGTAGACTTCCTTTCTTTTACGTATGCATAAGATATCATGCTGAAGTCACAGCTCGAAAATGTACGATACATTAAAAATTCTTATCTCGCAAACTGTTGGTACACATAAAAGTTCGTTGTTTTGCATCCACGAACTACTCTTACATCGGCGTTGTCTGATACGGCGGTACAAAAAGCGCGATAGAACGGGAAATGGCGCACGTGCTCAAATGTCCGACTGTCTGAAGTTAATGTAACACCGTTGCAGAAAGAGAGCTAATGAGACTCGCGCCGAGTCTGGTAAAGCTCAAACGCCGTGCCGGGCTGAAAACTGAAATTGTCCTGTACTTGAACTAACGCTTTCTGTGCTTGCAGGTAATACAGGGTAACACGAACACGTATTTGGAATCCAAGCACGAGCTGGAGCCACCTCTGTGGGCGAGCAAGATCCGTTTTCTACCCTACAGCTATCACAGGCGAACGGTTTGCATGCGGGTCGAGCTCTACGGGTGTTACTGGAGCGGTAAGCTGTTTGCACTCGCCAATTTTCGTGAAACTTGCCGCGGACCGGTACACCCGCCGGACTGTCCATTAACCCTGATACCGGCGTGCCCAGAGTAAATTTGCTTTTCAAAATCTTGCTCGTATAATTCCGTTTTCGCCTGGGAATCGAATTAGCTGCGGGCATCGAACGGATGTTCTCAATACCGGAAATGCAGTGAATTATTAATACGCGTGTTGGTGTAAGGTCACTCGACAAATATTCAAATCCATTTATTTCATAAGTAACTTCATAAGTAAACGATCAAATATGAGTTTAAAGAAAAGTATCAATCATTGATTTTTTGTGTATTTTCGATGCTTGATGCAACGCGTAGAAACCATATATAATTTTTAACAGTAGATTATGCATAATATTACATTCAATAAATAATTAATTTTGTGAGCAAACTCGCTACCACGTTTTTTAAAAAAATTAAAAAGAGTAATTTTAATTTATATTTCATATTACTAGGCGTTAAAAATTGCATTAAAAGTCGTGTATTACACATAAGATTTATGTTTATAATATTGATGTTGTATTGTCTTAATATGTATCTGTTATAAAGAAATAAAAAATGTATGACTTGCTTTCGAACAAATCGAAGAGAGTATCATCGATAGAAAGGTCAACAATCGTATCTTGACTTTTCCTCCCACAGACGGCGTAGTGTCCTACTCGATGCCCCAGGGCGATAAAAGGGGCAATGGAAGGGAATTCTTCGACGCGACCTATGACGGGCATTGGGACGGCGAGCTGCGCCGTGGTCTGGGTCAGCTGACGGATGGCAGAACGGGGCCTGATAATTTCAAAATGTATTACGATAACGATCGCGCCCAGGGCTGGGTGGGTTGGAGGAACGATAGTCGCGGTCAACCGGTCGAGATCAAGTTCGAGTTCGACAAAGTCAGGGAATTCTCCGCCGTCCATATCTACTGCAATAACGAATTCACCCGAGGCGTCCAGGTTCGTAACTGTTATATAAGCGATATTTGTATAATTTGATATTTGTATTGATACTTTAATTTTTTAATTAAAAAAAATTAATATCTTTATTTCTAAGAGTATATAATTGTAATTACGTTACAAAAATATAAAATTATCACGTATGTAAGTATTGTAATTGTAAGAGCAAACTTGAATCATTTATGTAAAACTTGTTACATTTGTATCGATACCTTAATACAAAGCAAGTGTATAATCGCTTAACAATAACACATTGTTATCTTTATATAGTAGTAATAAACATATATTAGCATAAATTTTCTTTACTGCAAAATTAACGCGCAATAAGAGCTGAAATACATCAGGTAGAAAAACGTCGAGAAGATTTCTCTCGTCTTTCCAGACAAAATACTTCATTTTAAGCACATGTCTAATCTCTGAGGTCGCTTGTCGAGATTCGGCGCGGGTAATATCCCGAAAGAACCTAAAGAATTCACGTGATCAGAACGGAGCACGCGCTGCTTCTATATCGAATTACTTCTCCAGCCAAGGATCCCCTCGTGAACTCGTTGACGCCGAGGAATCGTTTACCTTCGCTTTAGCGACGTTATTCCTTAGTCCTCGCCAGGAATGCGCAAGCAGCGTCGATCAACACGCTCGTCATTCACGGTTCTTCGTGATCCTCTCCACCTTTTACCGTCACCATCCTTATTCGTTGCACAGCATCTGGTCGGCAAGATGCACCCCCTTCCCTTGTCTGTTCCCGCTCACCCTCCCGCCACCACGCTTGATTGAATATTCCACTCGACGCTTTATCAGGCAGACACCCGTTGAATATCAATACACCGTGGAGCAGCAATTCCGGCAGTTTGATATCTGCCATCACGGTCTCGGTGCGATGATCGCACTGAGTCGGCTATTAGCCGCGTTATTTCACGAGGAATCTCGCGAATCTCAATGGGGAATTCATACACACGTTGCAGCGACATACGTTGCTTCAGTTGGAATTCAAACACCGAAAACGTTGATATTCGTGGAATAGTTTTGATATAATAAATTGTAATGTAATAAATCGCGTTGCACTAAACACGCGAGATCGTAATAAGTTATTCGCTGATTGCGAATACCGACGTTACTGTCGTGATTCGCGATAGATGCGGAATTTCTCCTGCGAATCTTACACTCCTCATACCCGAGGCGTAACCCCTGTTTCGTAATTTTAACTTTTACTCGCGGAACTTAAGGGAAAGACGGAAAATTCAGAGATACTTGATGGAAGAAAAACAATTCTCGGATGCTCCTTGAGAGAGCAGGTAAGAAACTTTTCGCATCATTCGCTATATCCGTGATTCAGCGCGTTGTAGTCACGGAAATGAGTTCGCGGGGGCGGCTTATACAGAGGATTTCTTGTGCCGAGTTATAATTTGATTCGTGTAATTTTCGTTTGTGTGTGGCCACAAATCGCGACTTCGCCTCGTCCTACGTAGATCTGACGATTCGATAGGATTGTGATAGCCGGCCCGCGGCGATTTATGTATAGGCACGTGTGTTTCAAAGCACTGCGATGCACTTTTCTCATTGCGATTTAATATTTCGATTATATTAGAAAAAAAAAAAACACAATGTGAGATCCGAAAGTAGAAATAATATGCATTATTAGGTGAAGCATTACAAGCGAAGCGAAAGAAAAAGGGGAAGAGAGAGATAATAATTGACAATACCTATAATGTATGAACGTTCGTTATCATGTATTATCAATCATGTATTACATCATAGCGAAAATATGAAAACTCGAGATCTCCGACGACACAGTCCATACCGCACATATTGCATGTTTTATCATACCCGAGACAAATCCGCTTTAAACACACGCGCGTATTCTGTCATATGCTACAGTTCGTTTAGAGGCTCGACGGCGCGTGCGATGAAATATGCATGGGAGATTATTGAACGTTGTCAGAAACGAAAGCAGCGCATTTTGATCCGAGTAAAATTGCCTCGAATAATTCTTTCGCGTTGAAATCGCAGGGGACAGAAGAGATTACATCGTAATCGCGCGTTATACAAAAATTCGGCTATTATTAATTTATACAAAACAGAGAAATATTTAATGTTAACATGCTTCATCAAAGATACTATTACTACTTTTCGTAAATCATAAATTTATATTACTAATTTTCATAGTCGGAAGAGCAAGTCCAACTTGGATCGATTAATACGAAGAGAGAGTCGCTATACCACTTATGCACGCAAGTTTTCCAATTGTTACTAAAAATTGAGTACAAAAATAGAATAGACGTATATTGTTTGTATATAGCGGATAAAACCGCGAGCGCAAGTGAATATTACGCACAGAGAATGTCGCTCTTGTATAGAAAATTGTAAATGAAAGTGCTCTTTGATCCAGCAATCTAAACGATAACGAACTTCGATCCAGTGTTTCGAGTACGTCGTTAAGCACAGGTCCTTCAAATAGGAACGTATTCCCGTTAGTTTTGCGCTACTGACACTGCTCGGTGTTTTTTTTTTTTTTTTCCAGAAGAGTCGTACACACCGGGCTGCGTTGACAAAACAATTGCCGCGAAAAATCGAAAAAAATTTTTGACACCTGTCAAAAATCCGCGGGGGCGCGTAGCCATGCATGCGCACGCATTCGCAAACTGGTTCGCGAACGATGAATATCTTGCACAAAGCGCAAATACAGCCGCGCGGCGAGCAATCCGGTATAAACGCCCCGGTATAGCTCTTTGATGCTGGGTTCAGTGATCACCCTTCCAAACACGCCCCCGTAGTATTCGTATTACGATTCAACTTCACCCCAGATTCCCGGCGAATGTATATAAACTTTAATAGCCTGTTAAACGTAAATTAGAGTGTAGCCGCGCGTTGAAATTCGCTACAAATACCGCGAGCGGTATTCCTTATCGCGCGGCGTGCACGGTGGATAACATAAAAATGTGCGCATATACGAGATGGACCATAAATGGATTATATACTTTATAATCCGAGCTACGTGGCAAACTATACTATAACGATGAACCAGTTTAAATACCGTGAAAAATCATATAAATTCATATGACGCATAAGCCTAATAAGTATTTGCGTAATGCGTAGTGATATAAATAAAAACAGAAGAATACGTATATATATTATACGCTGAATTAAAAGGGCAGAATACTAACAAACTTTTTGCACAATGTGTGGAGAGATGCAAAGTATAAGATGATGCGCGCTCGCGAATCGATGTTTTATTCTGGAGAACTCGAGCTCGTTTGCGGGAATACTAAAAAGCTCGTGCATTGATACATCGAAGAATTATTACCGAATTTATGAGCGGCGCATTCGGATCCTTCGCAGGAAAAAAAAGGAGTGATAAAAACGATCGCTTCATCGTGAGCGTACTAATGAGTTTTCGATAACCAATTCGGATAATCGTGGCGCGCTGAAAAATCGACGGAACCTTCGATTAAACCCAATAATTACAAAGTTCCTTATACACACATTATGCTTTACCATTACACGGACACGCAAACTACAGAGTGGCGGCGGTAAATGCGCGCCGGTCTTTGATGCAGCGGTCAGCGGTCCTCCAAAACGGCCACGTTGCAACCTCTTCGTGGTCGGAGCCTCGATGTAGCGGCACCTAACACCCGATCATCGTCCTCCGAATTCCCTTATACATTGGCTAGTTTTATATATGACGACGCCGTGAGCTTATAAACCCGATCGCTTCACAATGCGGATCACTCTCTCTACTCTCGTTTACCGTCTCTCTGATGCTGACGCATCTTTTATATCCAAATAACATTTTCCTCTACGGTGGAGCCGATGAACCATGTCCACTATGAGCGATAATGAACCGCAATACAGGCCAACCATCAAAACGGACTTCGCCGTCGGAGCGGGAAATCCGCTCGAAATAGCACGCGCGAATCATTCTGAAGGTAATTTTCTGGAGTGCGCCCCGCGCGTCGTAATGTAATAAGCGTAAAGGGGAGACGAATCTGCTTATTTGCGAAAAATGAATTTACCCGCGTTACTCGTTCCGCCAGAGAGAATAAGAGAAGCGGGACGCTCATCGTAGAGATTCTCTCGTTATCTGATATTCCGACTCGCAGTAGGGAAATAACCACCCTCTCTCTCTCTCTCTCTCTCTCATTTGCGTGAGAGTGCCGCCTCGTCAAAGTGCATAAATTCGCGTGATTGCGCGCCCAGGTCGATGTAACGGTCTTCCGCGTTCGGCGTGCCGATTTTATTTAGGAATGCTCTTTCCTCTTTCAAATCCGTTTCAATTTTGCTGACGGACGTTCCCTCCGGTACGTATTTGACCGAACGAAAGTGCGTTACTTATTCAGCGTAATGCCTAAAATTCCATAGTCGGCTAATGGAACGAAATGAAATGTATACGCGCTATCATAATTATCCTAGAAATCTTTTTAATAGAATCCGCTCGTTTTTCAGAGTCGCATCTATAATCCGATATATAACGCTTCATCGATAAATTATATTTATTCACGTTGCCTAACCACGATATCTATGTACATATACATCTCTCTCAGTAAGCGCTTTAAGCTCTTACTATTTAATTACATAGCAAGCAGTCAGAAAATATCGATTATTTAGATACCCACAAATACGCATCTAGACACTTAATAGTACTGTGAGTACGCTGATTTTTTAAACCTCATAGTACTTTTTTCAAAAATTACTCATATTTGCAACGTTTTTTAATGTGCTCTAAGAAATGCATTTCGTTTTACATACGTGTCAGAATGTGGGGCGATTCCACGTGCGCGCCCATGTACGTTGACGCGTGCATGCGTGCGCTAGAAATATATATCTCTTCTCCTTTCTAGAGAGGTAACGTAGCACGGAAAGCTCAAACGAGTTTTATGGCGACCTATCTTCATGCACTTACGCGCCCACCTCGTGCAAGGTGCATCGACATGTCGATACTATCTGCTGTACCATCGAATCTCGCGTCTTCCCGCCGCACGGTATATCGCTCCCGGCTGCCATTGCCGCGAGATAAACCTCTGGAAATTGGATTTACATGACGCGGATTAGGATAACCGAATCTGATAGGCCGACTCCCCCTGTCTGCCGCATCATTGGAAATGTATTTCAGATTCTCTAGTACGTCTGTACCATCGAACGTGTAAAATACGAGACGAGAAGATACGAACATCCCGGAGAAATTTGGCGACGCGTTTATTATCTCGCTTATGTCTGCACGCAACTAAAAACCATTGTTGAGCTTCAGACATGACGAATTAAAAATCGCATCGACAAGTTTCATTGCTTTTCAATTAAACCACATTGATTAATCTAATTTACTAAGATTTTTCATCCTTTTCATTTTTTCTGAATCTTGTATTGTGTAGTAGATTGAAAATTTTACATTATACTTTGTCGATTAACAAAAACGTTCTTCCTAAGAATATTGAATTTTTTAAAGATTTTTACAGGAGAAATTATAACCTTATTATTAGATATATCCACCTAGATCAAGTACAGTGGAAACTTGCTTTATCGCTCACGAACTCGGTAACTCGGTAACTTTTATAGGGTCGACAGCTTACAAGCTGTTACGTGTGACTCCGCCGTGCTATATTCCTTGACAATCAACTTTACGCGATATGATATATCCCCCGTTCCAATTTCAACAGAATACGGCGCACACGGAATTCCCCGACAAATTACTCCGGGTCCGCTAAGTCCGCCGTGGACTGCGTAAACCGAGATGGGAGAAAGGCATCCGCGGGCATGCTTGCAGCAGTAACAGAGTCCAATGTCCACTTAAGAACCTCCCCTAGGGAATTATTCAACATTAATCGAAACTTACGGAATTCCAGATTATCCGTCGTTTCGTCGCCGTTGTGGTCGTCGTTGTCGTCGTCATTGTCGGATATTCGGAATTTCAAATGGAGCATGACTTACGAATATTCAACAGGCACTTCGCACACTCGACGCGAAGCGCTTGCACGATACCGCGATTTAGACAATCGCGCTGCGCTTTTCCAACCCCGGCATTTGTGCTATGGAATCCGATTTCGTACGCGTTGGATATCTTCACGAATCGCCATTCTTCGCAAAGAGAAACGGATCGGCGCGCGACTCCATCTCTTCCTTCTCCATTCACCAACGGATGCGACTTGCGCGTTGACGCGAAAAATGATATTTTTACGTG
>JANQDE010000244.1:3400-44070 GCA_037157785.1 Cephalotes varians | reverse complement strand
AAAAAAAGAAAGAAGTAAAAGCAAGAAGGGAAGAAAGAACGGATCGTGAAGTCAAGCTCAGCGAACGAGCAGAAATATATTGTATGGATGCAATCTCGATACACTTCCACTAACAAAAAAATCCGCACGACCACGGATAATACCTCGGATAATAGTTGATTTATGGTTAGATCATATACTCCATCGAACTTTAGGGACACATTAAACTTTTATAACGTTCTCAAAAGTATAACGGCTTTTCGTGATACTTCCGACTGCGCGAGAACGATCCGCACTCTACTTTGTCGGTAAATCTTCTTCGAGCGGTGAGGTTTTCGAGTCGACTCTATCCATCAACGTCGCGCGGTGCACACGGCATCCATTTTACCTAATATCCACTAGCGTAATCCGTTTTATTTCATATCAGCCCGAGCTACTCGCTTAACCGTAGCAGATATCATTTTTTCCTCGCTGCGACGGGATCGGCCGCAGTTAATCACACAAATTCGACGATCAATATGGGGATCGATTTCGGGCACGCGGTTTTACAGCGCGATCTCCATCGACCCCAATTTCGCCGGGGGGGGGGGGGGGGGGGGGGGGGAGGGAGCAGCAAGTAAGGGCCTGGCATTCCGTGACGACGAAATTCCTTTCCTGTCAGGTCGTCGTCTGTGAATTTACGACCACGAAAGTAGTCAGCCCTGAAAAATGCTATCCGCGGTCAAAAATTTACGGGCATGCGATGCGGTTGTTCAGGAGGTGAAAAAGTAGCTCGGAGAGGCGGAATAGGAATTTTGCCGTTGCGAAATATGTGTGCTGTGTTTCCTCTTTCATGCCGACGAGACACTCATGCGCGTAATATGTACAATAAATTTTACTGAAGTGCACTGTAGCTAATCCGTACTATTATCATTCTCAGCTTAAAGTTATTTATTAATAAATAATTCCTTCGATTAGCTAACTTACATTACTTACATTACGCAATTATTCATATCTACTTGCATAGTTCTACGTATCAACTAACTCACGCTCGGAACACTCCGACTATTTTTATGTGTTTTCTCGGATCACAGGTGTTTTCGCATATTGACATACTCTTCAGTATTGGCGGGAAATACTACACGGGGGAACCCATTACCTACACATACATGGAGGACAAGATCTTTGAGACTTCTCGGAACGTCACGATCAAGCTTCATCACCGAGTTGGAAAATTCGTTAAGCTGAGACTGCATTTCTCGGATCGGTGGATCATGGTCAGCGAAGTAACCTTCGATTCTGGTGAGACAATTAATTTAAATATGGCAAGATATTTCACTTGTTTCTGTTTTAATATTAAAAAGAGTTAATATCTATTAATAAACAAAGAAAGATCAAATTTTTCTCTTTATTAAACACAATTTTTTTTCCTTTAAATATGAGACAAAAGAACCTTTTTGAATAAGTAGTAATTTTCCGTCTTTCTAGTGTTAAAGGAGATATAATAACGTCTAATAAAATCGTCAAGAAGCGTACCAATTTAAAAAATTGTGCATTATCTTTGAACGCGAAGTCAGCAAAAACGCGTAGAATTTTCTCTTAAGGAAATTATGAAACTCTGCAGTCCACTCACGCGCGCGTACGTTTGATACAAACGTATAGTTTAAATTCAATGTTTCCAAATCTCCGTAATCGTGATCGAGGCAACTAGGGCAATAGAAATTTATTCGTTCGATGTTTCATGAGCGAGGGGATGGTAGGAAGAATGACGAAGTTAAAAAGAGACGCCGCGATCCGTCATTTAATTTCACTGAATCCATCATCTCTCGTCCATCCGTTCCGTGACAGCTCCCAGCAGGACGTGCCGGTCGAAATTCCGGAATACATTAAAACCCTCGAACGAGGATATATTTCTACGTTGATCCGCGCGCCATAACGGACAAAAACAATGGCCGGGGGAAAAAAGAGCCGTGGGACATCGTATCGCGGCGGAACTAGGGATGAAAATTTCTGCTCGTGACGCGAAATCGTTTCGTGATACAAGCCTTCACCATAGTTGGGAAAGTCGCGGGGAAGGGATGGTCGATGGAGAATGTATTTCTTTTTGCGATTCTGCCATTTCATTCCAATTCGGCACAACCGAACTACGGTAACCCTCCTTCCGCGCCATCCCACTTTCCTCTCTCTCCGTCTTTGCTCCTTCGGCTACCGATTGCCGCCTGTCAATCATCGAAAAAATAAATCTCGAAATTGATTTAAACCGATACGTGCGGTAATTGACAATGGCTTATCGTATATCTGCCAGGCAGCGATTTCAAAACGGACGGTGCTCGGGGTGGAGAGCACGCGAACGGAAGAGTGAAGTATGCAAATAATCTATATCGTCGTCTCTCCTTACGCGGCATCTCTTCAGTTTTGACATCACGCGTACAGAAAAATCGACTGCGATTTGATTTGGCATTCACTTGATAGAAATCGACTTCTCTTCTCTTCGCGATCGGCTTCCTGAGAAAGAAACGCTGAGCGGCGTGAACGTTAGACACAGAGGGACGGTACTTTATCAGCGTAGATATAAATCGCAGGATATGTCTCCATATCGAATATGCACGATTCTGAAAGCGACTTTCGCCTCGTCCCACCATTCTCGCATTCCGTCTGATTTAACACGGATTCGATAGGAATCGCATCTTACGAGGAGTTCATCCGCATTTACAGTACGATGCGACTGCCGAATAAAAAGGATTATAATCAAGATAGAGGGAATGTAGGAAACATATCAATGATATCATACAATCGTAAATTGCGCCATGTAGAGATATATTGCAGTTGTCTGCGCAATAATGTCAGTATTATAGAATAGAATAAAACCATCGCGTGTAACAATGCATATGTAATACGCATTATTGATCTCAAACTAAAATTAAGATCGACAGTTTTAGGACAGCTTAATGAAATCACGACAGTGATATTATGAGAATGTTAAAACAAGCAATCAGGTCATGATATTTCTATTATTGAAATACTTGAATGCGAACTGTACATTCAATCAATTTACGGATCTTTTTCATTTGTCAATTGAAAAGTAAAAAATATGTAAAAAATACAAATGTAAAAAATAACATTCACTGTTAGATCATTGAACAATTACATTGCAAAACTGCAAAATCACCTCTCATCCCTCCAAATCTTTCTCTGTCCTATCATAAAGTATTTTGCATGAAATATGGAAACAAGAAAATTCCTCAGAACGAATGAATAGAACGAACGACCACAACTAAAGTCCGTATTTACAGTCGCATTTATAATTTGAAAAATTCTCAACTGAAAATAGTCTTGAGACGGCTCAATAAATAAGACTTAAGAATCAATTTGTTTTGCAATCGCGATTTAATTTTAGAATCCAGATGAAACTTATCTTGAGACATGAGTGTGAATTTTATTTCTCGCAGTTTAGTATTCAATTCTTGAGAGAAACTTGAATATTATATATAAATATATATATATATATATATATTTATTTATAGTTTTATATTTTGTAAATTAATTATCAATACATGTGTGATATATATAAAACACACAATTTCTTATTACATAAATGAATCAATCCAATTAATATTATTTATTATCAACCCCCAAAAAATGCAATAAAAGCGTTTAATTAAAATTATGTTTTACTAAAACGATATAAATATATGATAGAAAAATTATCAAAGCGTTGAATCTGATTTATAAAATAGCGTATGATAATTCTACGAGCAACGTCGCATATTATAATACGTAGCAAATGTGCAGCGGAAACACGACACAAAGCTGGGAGATCGTGATCATCTCTCATCCTTTAAAATCACCCTTCAATTTCCTCCGACAAAAGAAGGGCTTTTGCACGGAAAGCTTTCATGCAGGTGAACAAATCATCGAACGGCAATGACGATACGAAATTTTCGATGAATCCGATACATCACCCGTGACAAGGGCAACTTTTATATCGCCGAAAACTTTCATTCATGATAGACCGCTAATGATACGAGGGTCACTTTTTCCGCTCTATTCGCGCGAGAATTCTTTGTTAATCGTACCTATATTAAGACGAACAACTTTACAACAACGAACTTTATCTAAACCATTTTACATCTACTATCTCTGTTGTATTTTCACTTTGCTGAGAAAAATATTTTACTCTAGAAAACAAATTACAAATGATGTAATTGCGATACGTAAAAAATCTAGATTGATACGAGTGTTGAAAGAAGATGATTTTCTTTATTTGTCTAATCCTGTTTCTACTAATGTTAATTAATTTTAATCTTAATTTAACTTATTCTTTATCTTTCTCTAATTCTTTAAACTAAAAAAAAGATGAAGGATAAGTTGAACCCAGATTAAAGTTAATCTATGTTGATGATGATGTCTGGAAATGGGGAGTCTTTCCAAAATAAAAGCACCCGTTAATTAGAAGAAATATATTTGCATTATATATACTTATATATATAAATAATAAGTCTAAAGGGATTGCGTACTAATGGCATTTTTCGAGCGGAAGTAAAATTAACTGAGGGAAGCGGTGACTAAAATTTAGAAATTCTGAGGAAACCGTAATCTTCGCATTGTAATGAGAAATTACGCGACCAACTAATGGGAGATAAGAACATCCCCGCTCTTATTCAAGGTATTTACGTACAAAGGGTCGTTTGTCGAGAGGACTTAGCGACGTAGCGACGAGATCATAAAGCGTGCACGAAACTCTTTGCCCGCTTCCTTCTGCTCCGCACCCTTTTTCCACGTCAAAGGATATATGCAAAAATGCATGCCAGGCGCTTTCCCATGCATATAAAATGCATTGCAAATCACAATAAGAACAATAAAGTCAACATGCAAAATACCATTAAACAATTCCCAACGCGATTATTACGATAATTTAATTATCAATCGATTCTAGAAACGTGCGTGTTAAATTATTATATATCGTGTTGTTTGCCTAGAACACAAATCTTTATGATTAAGAAGAAACTTGTCGAGACTGGCTGTACATGCAGGGAATAAATAAATAACGCAAGCTCGTTGCGGTAACGAACAGACAATCAATATTAACTTAGTTATATACACACAATCGCGAATTCATCGACAGCGCTTGATGGTGATGAATCTCGTATATCTATAAACACAAAGGAAATTTAATAGGAATTACCATTCTCATCTTTTTCGCGATATTTAATGGTGGACTCGTAAATGCGATATTCTCGAATTACGGTTATAATTGAAAGCCGAATTACCGATAATGATCGCCATCAAGTTCGACATTGTTCAAAGTACATAACAATCATCGATAACAACCCCGGAAAAAGTGTTTCACAGAAGAAACTCGTATGCTTCCGGCAGGATATGCTCGTAGATAACTATAACCTATTACTTATAGATAATGATGCAACTAGGTAGCTATCATAAAAGAGCATCCTGCTCTCGTTCAAGATATTCGCATATAAAGGGTTGTTTGTCAAGAGGATTTACCAACGAGATTACATAAACCGAGCGAGGGAATCTGAAACTCTTTGCCCCTATTACATTCATAATACTCGTTCGCCTTGTGCGTCACAATATGCCATCGAAATATGCATCTTTCAGAGCGGGTTGGCGTATAGACGAACGACATTAATATCATAAAAAGAATATTGCACAAAATCCGTTAATTGATGTGAAAATCGAAAAAACTTGAGAAAAAAGAACTTAGTTGTTAATAACATGCTTACGATCACAGAGAAAATTTTATTTACGAACATAAAATTTTATACATGTATAATAGTATCTTGACATTACAATTTTACATGCTAATAATATGTATTTTAGCACTTAAAAAATAATTTTTTGAATTTGTTAAAATGCTACAACTATTCAGATACACATTTCTTTTTAAGAAGTTTAATATTTTTATATAATCTCTGTCTTTTTCGAAGCTAAACTTTGTTGAATCGATGCATCTTACAAGTTCGGTAAGTGCAGCGAATCGCGAATCTCCTTCACGTTCGATGCAGCGATCCATCGTACCTCGCTCAATCTTCGTTTCAACAGTTTGATCACGGTATCTTTGGTCGAATGACAACCGACGACCACCTTCGGAGCCGGGTCCTCGAAGTCGATGGATGATTTCGTGCGAATCTCTCTCGTGTACGCAGCGTGAAATCGCATGTGCGTCGAATCGCCCCGTTCGTTTATGAAAAGGACATAGTTCGAAGAGGCCGCGGGACAGACGGGATCGGCGGGAGGCAAGCAGAAGACGAAGAAAAATGATACAGGCTAACGACACTCCCACAAGTATGACCGCCCCGTGACGGATGTTTGTAAATTATGACTCGTGTTCGCGAGGGAGGAAATCATATTCCTGGGTGGGATTTCGAGTTCCCTGGTGGAGCTTTTCACAAGGTCGGAAGAGAAGGGTTCCGGTAGCGTGTAATTATGATATTTCAAACGAATGCCCGCAGCACAACTGTGAAATGACATTACGAAGATGTAGGTACAATACCGTAGAGCTATATCTGTTTCTCGTACGAGACTTTTTCATGATTATCCTGGTATGACAATTTCTTTCGCGTTGAAAAAATATATGTTATAATATGTAGTTATATTATGACTTTCATTATGTAAGTAGTAATATTAAATGTGAAAAATTATTAATATTTATTAAATGCTTCTAAGCGAAATTTTTCCCAACATTTTCGCGCGAAAGATATCTCTAGATATAAATTATATTACAATTATTAAGTAAATTATATTAAATTGCAGTTAGTATTATTAAATTCCTTCCCTACAATTATAATTCATGAGAAGAAAAAAATTTGTTTCAACTTACAAATATTTTATGCCTCAAGCATTTGATGAGTGACCCTCTTTATGAAAGAGTCAACGACGATTTTCAAATCGGATCCGCGATTCTCGAGACTTATAGATATTCGCGCGACTGTCGCGCCCGACACAAAAGGAACTCGTTAAAAGTTTATCGACCATCGTTCGTATATTTTCTCGCAATTTACCGGCGAGTGATATATATATATCGTCCGATTCCGTTCTGAGAAAGATAGATAATGGATGCATCTCCGGATGCAGTCGGAGAAGAGAAGATAATGGATGCACCTCTCGCGGCCTCTTCCTCTTCGCAGGTCCTGCAAGGATTTCCAACCCCATCACCCGCCCCTCTCTTTCCAATGTCGACAGACATAATTGGACAAAGAAATACGAGGAGACTGGCCATGGATTTCCTCGTGAAGCTAAAGTCACCGTCTCTTTTTCTCTTTTTTGCTCTCTTTCTCGCATACATCACGTCGTTTTCCGTTTCTTTCGTCCCGATTCAGTCCGTAAAAATGTTTCACCGCCAACGATGGCTCGTACTAGCGGTTTCTTAAATATTCTAAATATCATGTCTTCCTATCTTCCCGATATATCATCCCGCGAAATCGTTGCTTCGGGCGTTATCGGAGAAATCCTCATCTGGCTAAACTTAAAGCGCTCTCTTCCAGGTAGTCGATTATTAATTGACAAAGGCAGGAGCGACGCGAAAAATGTACTTAAACTTGGCTCGTTAATATTATCCTTATGGACTACGCCGCTCTGCGTAAAGGGTCGCAGCGCTCCTGGCGAAGTTAATTTATCCTTATCGGACAGGGATTATTACCGCGTAATTATTCGGCGTTCTTGTGCGACTTTGTAGACCAAAGTATCGTGGCAACCGATAACGACTAGCGCCGAGCCAACCGTGCTTGTGCTTATTTTTAACAGAGGTTGAATCATTGCGACCATCGGACTTATCGATCGCACTGTTTATTGGAAAACAGCATCAGAGTTGTTTTGAATTCCTTAATCCGCAATATCTAGTTTCATTCGGATCTGCTCTTATTTCATTTTATTGTATTTGAATGCATTAGTAACACACAATAATGCTTATCTCTCTAGTTTCTAGTTAAAATACTCTTAATTAACGTTTTTATGAATATCATTCTCTGCATTCTCTGTGTACAAAGGAAATACATAAAATGCTGTAGCAATGCCACGATAGTAATATTAGTTTAATACCAATAGTTACCAGTTTAAGAATTAAACTCATGCATGGAGTTTCGAAAATACTGACTATCGCATATCACTCTGCGCATTATTTAGCATATAAACCATCGCGTACGCTCACAATGGCGGCCCAAAAACAATGCTCCATGTGTTATTCGATGCCGGAGGAATAAAATATAAAGCGAGCTATGAAAAGCGGCAACCGATTGCATCGGTGACATTTGACGTGATCGGAACACCGGCGGTGATCTCACCGGACAATCGAGCTTATCCCACGTCGACGAGATCGCCGCCACGATTAAGATCGGGAGCGAGGTCACGAGTGGAGTCGAGCTTTGCCGCTCCACTTCCATTTCGAACGGTAAATCAGTGGAGTTAAAAAAGCAGCGATGCCGGCGGCGTAGCTCGGCGTAGTGAAGCTCACCGGGCGCGAGATCAAGACGCGCATTAGTTGCATTTGACGTTGAAGCGTCAGCTGCATCCGCGTTGCGTCGCGTTGCACCGCGCACTTTTGCACGTGCACCTCGCCGTCGTCGACGTCCACGTCGCCTTGTCGTCGTCGAAGCCACGCTTGACTAAGCTGCGAGATAAAAGAGACGCAAACACGTGCAACGACAAAGTCAATCTCGGATTCCATGCATTTTCTTTCTTTTCTTTCCTTGTTCGATTTTCTTCGTTGTCACTATTTTTTTTTATTATTAAAAAACAGAAAAAAGAAGAAACTTCATTGCGTATTCATCTAACGATTTACTAATTTAATGCAAAAGATTTGTGTAATTTACTGATCTGTCCCTGTCGCGATCAGTTAACATTCTAATCCAATCGTAAATCTAGTTAGATATCATCTCCAAGCTGTATAAATACAGCCGAAATGCATCTCCCGTTTTCTCTCTCTTTCTCTCTTTCTATTGTTTTGATGACAAAATAATCGCGGGACGACGTGATGCTATAATTAAACGGGCAGTCGGTATCGTGCGGGCTTCACACACAATGTGCTTCGAAAAATATTTATTCGGAGAAAAACAACACGCTTAGCGGATGATTCGATGCAAATTTCGTCTATTTTCTTTTTTTCAAGTCCAATCGAACATAAACTTATCGCAAAAATCTTTTCGACATATCAAGATAAATTTGCAAAAAACTACACGTATGTATTTTCTAATAACATAATTGAGAGTATATACTCAAAATTTTAAATGCCTTTTCTTATATCCTGAAACTATAGTTAGATTTTTTAAAGTCTCTAAAGGCTTAAAAAAAATTTTTTTAAAGTCTATTACTAATTTAATTTTGTTTATAGCTTTGAAATATAAAAGTAAAATAAATGTTTTGAATAATATAATAATAATTGTATTTAGTAAATAATTGTATTTAGTTATGCATTTGACACAAAGAACAATACTATATGTTTTATAGATCAATGATATACATACTTGTTATCTTTTTTATTTTGTAGAAAAAATTTTTATTACTAATCTATTCTTGTGTGTAAAAAGAATATTGCTATTTCCTGATATAACATTTTTGCAAATATAAGTGTTCAAAAATATCTTTATTTGCGACTAAGTCTCTTTTCACGCATTATTTATTATAGCACGCATGTGAAAATATTTCATTGTAAGATGAATTTCATCGGGTAAGCTTCGTTCGCATAAATGCGCATATAAGAATCATAGGGATGATCATTCTTATATCATTTTTATCTATTATCATCAACAATTCGTCAACATTTTACACGCAGATTTCGCCATCATCGATATTACAATCACGCGCGGTCAGTTTTGCGAGATCGCGCGGTATCTAGACGCAGCCTCTCTCTTTCAATTTAAACCCACATGACCACCTACCGGCGCAAAGAATGTTTAATATCAGATTTCATGCGGGATCGCGTCGAGAACGGGCCTTTCGTCGAGGGTCGTCCTGCTGTCATGAATGACGCCCGGCCAGCCATATCAAACGCGACGACGGCTTTGTTTCCGTCCGACGTAAATCCCACCGGGAATTCCGCGACGGAATACCGTACGCGTGAAGATTCCGAGCCCGGCAACGAAGCTTCTCCGACGTGGTTTCTCCTTTCGAACCTCCTATCATATACGGCTAGTCTTCGCGCTCTTGCGCACGTTACTCTTGCCTCGACCGTCTCGAAGAAACGATGAGCCGACGACTTACAAAGCGCGCGTCGGGATTGCCGAAGAAATTTATATTCCTGCGCTGGATATTCCAGGACGATTCTCGCGGAAAATCTGGGAACGAGCGAGTTACGCTTCTTTCAAGAGACATCTCTCTCTCTCTCTTCCCCTTGCGAAAATAAGTATGCGTGCGCCGCGTGCGTCGCGTTTTTCTTAAATTAGAATCTTGCCGCGACGCGAAGCGGACGTTCCAACGTTCCTGCAGGAAATCTTTGCGGGTTGTCGAAAGTATGTTTAATATAATGAAAATAATATTTAAATGATAACGGGTATCCTGAAATTACGGTGACGTACCTTAAAAACGAATTCTTTAAAAGTATGTCAGTTCTTTTAATACAGCGATGTCAGTCTTGAGTTATAACGACTAGCAAAAATGTTTTAAACGGAAAAATCACTTTGTTATTATAATTTATATGTATATATGGTAAAATTTTATTTTTTTAATTCGAATAGGCATTAACAGAGAGATTATTATTTCGATATATATTTATAATTACTAAAATATCTAAAAAGAAAGAAAATTGAAAAATGAGAAAGCTGTAGCAATAATGGCTTTCCAACAAATGTTTATCAAGTTAAAATCAATTCCAAGTTATATAACATATAAACAGTCAATAAAATGTATAACGATAGTTACGAGCTTATTAGTCGATTAAACAAACATCGCTGAATTTAATCTTCTCCTCACATGCAGCATATATCGTCTGTCTGAAATTATTTGCTAAATGAATTGTTATCAATTAAAAAGATGCCAATTACTGTTGTTTATAGGATATTAAATTATTTGATAGCTGAAATAACGTGCATCATCAGAAGAGTTAAAACTACCAATGTTTACGATATGTTTGAACGTTTATTTGATTTACTAATATGCAAAATATAAAAATACACACCGGTAGAATTCGTGATTATGATTACGCTTTTAATTAATCGATTTAATTAACTGCACAATGTGTTCCTTGCAATACACGCAATTTGCAAAGAACACATTGTGCAAAAACTCTAGGAAATAGCGGGGTTAGAAGGATAATCCGACTCAATCTTGCAGAAATTGCATCAAAACGAAGTTATTTTACTGCACGTAAAACGACGAAATAGAGTTTTCGTTGCGCGCTCCCGCGTAAAAAATTCGAGCAAGAACTTGCTGGAAAATTCCACATGCGAATGCTACACAAAAAGGCTTCAACGGCAAACTAGGAAGCTACGCCGTGAATCCGTGCACGTTGCTCCCGTGTGCGTAATTCTTTTTCGTTTCTTCCTGTGTATGTTATTTCTTGTTCTGTCGGCCGGGCGAGTGAAATGCAACGACAGAAACGAGTGACACCATATTCGTCGAAATGGAAGCACGTCGACTGTGACGAGAATGGGATTTAAAAATCGTCGACGTATCGTGAAGTAATAATTTTGAATAGCAATAATTCAGATAAAAAGTAATAATTCAAATATATCATTTTGATAGAAACGAGCTAGAGAGGATTATCTTTACGTTCGACGTTCAAATGTTAATCTTGCGAAATGAAAAGTCGAGATGGACAAAGCACAAATGGAAAAGAACGCACATGAGCGTGCGTTACAATGCATCGCATGAAAAATAGTCCTTATTTAACGTATTCCTTCCCCCCTCTCCTTGTAATTATGATAAGATGAAACGTAATCCCTCTGCTACTATGTGACGAGGGAACGAGAAAACGTATCGTTTTTCGTTAAAGCGCATTATTAAACACCATGAGAGTGACGCGTATAATTACATTCTGAAAGAACAAACAGCGGAGGTTTAATTACGCAATTTTTGCGCACAAAACAGCCCATCGACAAAAGCGTTATATATAATATGTTTACACGCTGAAAGCTCCGCCGGTCTCTTTCATGCGATATCGCGATGATAATAAATGGGGAACATTATCTCTCGCGTTTACGAGAGAAGTAAACCAACGACCCTCCCCCTAACGAAGCTTCGTATCCTCGCAGCATCCTTGGTGAAGTCGTATGTCAAAGCGCATATAGGTTAATTATACGCTCTACATATATTCTATAGATACGCTCTCACGCATCTATATCTATCTCGCGCGCATATGTTTTGTAATCCTTAGTCCTCAAAGGCAGATCTTTGCGCGCATCTTATGCACGATTAGCTTAATCTCCGTGCATATATTAGACGCACCCTTCTGTGAGAGAAGCTCCTTAATGCTCATGCCATGTACACAAAGTTCAAGTCAGCGATACCTACTTGTACTCGCGTTACATGATGAAAAAAAAACAAACTTTTCTAATAATATCTCTCAAAGACTTTAGGATGCGTTTTAATAATAATGACAAACACGATACACATATAGCAACGTTATAATATCAAATATAACAATAATAGAGATAATAACAGCTTTGAACGTAATAATAATAGCAGTTATTAATTGCAATCGAACTGTCATAATAATCATGAATGATACCACAAAGCATTATAGTATATCAAATTTCATTGTTTACTATACTGAATATTTATATCATTTAACGCGTCTAGAAAATCATGTATTACAAAATCAAGAATTGAAATAAATTTGTATTTGAAGGATTTGCGAATTTATACAAATATATAATTATATGGACATATGTGTAATACTTTAAGATCCTAAAGAGAATTTTTTTTCTTTCTCTTATTTAGATATAGCACACGGTAATTTCACGCCCGAGGAAGCCCCAACCACCGAATCACCTATCCAGAGTGACGTCTTCGTCGAGAAGAACGGCGCCGCCGAGGGCGAGCTACCAGTTTCGACGGCGAAACACGACGACCCCACGTACATGGCGATCGTGATCGGCGTGCTGACCGCCGTAATACTTTCACTCGCTGTGGCGATATTTCTGATTGTTTCGCGACACAGGCAACGCAAGTGCTTCGCCAGCCCTATGACCGGTAAAGCCCCTTCGCATTTAGGATCCACCTGCGCCACCGTCGAGAAAGGCGCAGCTTTGATGGCATATACCTTGGAGGACGACGAAAGGTACAATCGATTACTTAATGAAAAATAAAAAAAGAACGTAAAAAAGAAAATGAAATTGCTAAAAACAATGCGATCGTAGACAATGTAAGAAAAGCCCGGTGTATAATTAATTTCTTTGATGCACTTTCACGTACATATTAATACAATTTTCTTACGATTAAAATATGCAAATTGTTGAAAAATAAAATTGCATGATTTTCAAATAATCTTTTACCAACAATATCTCTCGAACACACAACACAATATTCTAATTAAAATATGAAGTAATTTCTTGAATAACTTTACAACAATTAAATCAGCTATCGGCAGTAAGATTGAGCAACTTTGAATAATGTTTATTATTTTTTATCGATATATTTATTGCGTGGACGTCTACACGGATACACACACCGGATAAACACTCGCTTTTGCATCGCGAAGCGTGTTTAATGATAATACATGACCGCCGTACGAGGCCGTACTTCTCATTTCTTCCAAGTTTGTGTCCCAGGACACACGCTCAGATGACGGAAGCAACCTTCCAATAAACTTTCCATCCACCATGCTCGTTAGCGAACGTCCAATAACGTCCAATAACGGACATCCTCGGGCAATATATCGAGTTTGTGCGGCACGAATGTCTCCAAAGGAGATCGTCCGGCCGCTTCGTAACTCCGAAGCATCCCGCACCAGTTTCGGCATCGATCCCCTCCCCCCCTCTTCCGAGCTCCCTGTTCGCTTTGTGCAATCCGATATTGCAGTTGCGAGCTTCGTACCGAAAGAGAGAACGTGTAACGTGCAACTTCAAGTAGGCGTGCGAATGTTGCGCTGGACCTTTGACGGACCGCGTGCTCCGCACACATAATACTAAAATTTCCGAGGAGAAAATATACTGCTCTTGAAAACCGAAGATCCGTACGATCCGCAAAGTCAGAGTTATTCCAATATATTTTGTATATAATTCTCTTTGCGATGCATATCATAATATAAGATCGTATTAATATCGCGATTTAAATGATGCTATTTATGTATTATGCATAGTTCGAGTATGTGTGGGGGGACTAACAAAAGACACCTACTATAATATATTTGAATAGATAAGATGGACAATATCAGGTTGCATGTCCAAAAACGAATATATATTGCATTGCGAAAAGAAATATATAGCTTACTTTGTCATGATTATAGAAGAGTGCGAATGATATAGCTAGAAGTTATCGGTCATGATCTGTTGCTAAATAAAATGACTTCAGCTATTAATCGATTGCTTCTCTTTCAGATACGCGGGCGGTTCTCTGCCGACTTTGCCCCGCGACCTCGGGAATCGTCTCCTAGACATTGTAAAGTTGGACGACTACCAAGAGCCGTATCAGGCGCTAAAATACGCGCCATACTACAGCTACAGCACCGTCGTTATGGAGATGAAAGACATGATGCTGAACAACAAGGGCACCAACATCAATCACTCAGGTATGCGACGCTCGAACGCATCTACACCTACATCCATTCGCGACTACTCGCACACGCATACGCTCATGCAGACACGCACATACACATACGTACGCACGCATATGTACATACTCCGCGTACAACACATTCAAATGCCGCGGCTCCTGTGCCAACGGCCATGCACCTACATACGTCCCGGCAACAAAGCATTCGCCCTGACCGCAATCAATACGCCATCCCCTTCTGCGCTCGCTCCTCCTTTGCTATATCATCCGCAGCGGTGTACGCGAACGGTGCAGTTGACACGTCGTACGATTATGCGGTACCGGAACTCGGCACTGTGCCCCTGCTTAATCAGGATGCCGGCGCCGGTCGCGGGGCGACCGTCTCCAATGTCACCAGCGACCAGGACAGCTTCTTCTCCAAAAGCTCGCGGGCTACGAAGACCGAGGACAAGAAGGTAATAAATTCGCATTTCTTACAAGTTCAATTTCATATTTATTTCATATTTTACGTTAGTTAATTATATATTTTAAGCTGAATGAACTTATATTTTGATATAAACCAGAACAGAAATAACATCGCAATTTTAAAATGAATAAAACGAAGTTTTTCTTTAATGGTGTATTAATATTGCTAAAACTTTAAAAATTTAATAACGATCCAATTCAGAAAAAAAATTCCAAATATCGATTTTTAATGTAAATCAAATTATTTCTCTTTAATTTTAAAAAAACATTAAATTACAAATATTTCTCTGTTTTACTTTTGTTGAATAATTTTGTAATATAAACGAGAAACATATAAAATTAATATATATATATATATATATATTAATTTTATATGTTTCTCGTTTATATTACAAAATTATTCAACAAAAGTAAAACAGAGAAATATTTGTAATTTAATTGGCACATATCATATAATCGTGGGTATCATAAGGCGACGTCGAGAATCCAAATTAATCAAGAATCGAAAAGAAAAGCGATGGCATTAAAGTTTAAATTCAGCGAATAACGTCGATTGATCTTAATGTGCGCTCTATAAATAAAGAGCCGAGAAAAATCCACGCCGTTGTCGTGCCAAACGTAACTTTCCGCCGGGAGGGGTCGCAATTAATAATTTAAATCAATATGGTGGAACGAGAACGGAACATTTGGGGCGGATATATCTCCCATGGGTACAGTATAACGTACCTCGTATCCAGAATGCCAGAATGCTATATGAGGGCAGAAAAGAGCGCAGGAACCCCTTTGGACCGAGATCGAACACACGAGACGACCTCTTGGGTTTTCTATCGATATAAAAAAAATCACGGGATCGCAGCCAAAGATCAATTTAAAAGCGCGCATGTAATCGGATATTTTTTTGTATCAATGATACGGCGATCAGCTAGAGACCGACATATACATACAGTAAAAATTCTCTTAGAAACGTCCGTTCTATTTTATACACCTGTAACATATAGGAATAATAGATTGGATAAAAATTATTCGTCGATTGAAACTGTATCGGCAATTTTGCATCAAAGTTGTGTTTACTTCATGCTGCGAGTCTTATAAAATTCCTCAACGTCCACCTATAATAATTTATTTAAATATTTTTATAAATAAATTATCTAATATCTTTCAATCTGGATATATGACCAATCACTAAAAAATATAAAAAAATGTTTAGATAATTATTTAGATTTTCAAAATTAAACATGTTGAGATCTTTCTAACTTTTATTTTTAGAATTATCTGTAACTTTCTTTGAATTCTTGAATCGTTATCATCATCACTTTTAATATTCGTGATTGATGCACCAAGATAATTGTTTTGTCATGTTTTGCCAGTAATTACATTATAATTTCGATGTAGCACAATGGAAATAATTAACGCGGCAATCTTCGCGATCGAACCCCGAAATATCATCCCTGTGACGGGAATGACGCGACTTCGGAAAAGGATAATTGGAACGAATCGTCGAGCGAGCGACGAGCGCAAAACAGCCGGCGGCGTGTGACGCCGCTCTGCTTAGACAATAAATCGCTATCGCGGCTCGTCCCACACGCGCCGGAAATAGAGCCGGAGACTGGCGGCATAGTCAACGTTGTCCGCGAAATCGATCGATTGATCGCTGTCGTCGCTGGGCTTGTAAACGAACTCCCGTCGACAGGACACGTCGACAGGGGTCCTCTCGCGGATACGCCTGCCGCTACAACCCTCATGGAATGTATCATCATTACGCGGTCCAGCGGCTTTCGGTTCAGTCCGCTCCGTTAATTGCGGAGAGAAAGCGCGTCGTGTAATCACGTTTCCAACCGCTCCGCCTCCAGCGGCGGGATCTATCCAGCCAACATCGCAAAAATATCGCGCGATAGGGGTTGATTTCACAGCCATCATCCCGATATCGAGTGCCGGTGAGAGCGTACATTTCGTATCGTACATATGGCCCGTAGTACGAAATTTTATGTCATCTCTTGTTTTAGATTAGAATTACTACATTACATCTTAAAGCGGCGGCAAAATAACACGGAGAAGATACGTGTACAGATGAATTATTTTTGCGCCGAAACAAAATGTAACTGATTTTGAGTTATATATTTTAGGAATAGCATTGCACAGAACTGTCTATTAACGCATATATTTTCATGAAAAAAATTTTAAAGTCAAATAAAATATATCTCGCACATAATTTTCGATGAAAATAACGAACTCTGAAAAATTGTGACAATCTTTATTACAAATTTTATTACGAATGCAAGAGATTGCTCGTTGATCATACGGCGGACGATTTACACATCCGAAGTGTCTGTATCTTTTTTATTGTATGGTACAATATATTATATTCTGCTTTGGATTGTGGGATTCTGTGCGTTCATGTCGGGAGGTATAAGGGAGAATACTTGATAAGCATTTGCCGCCCTGTTTCACGATCGATTTCCTCGAAGCCATGAATGCGAACAGCTTCTTCACTGTCGAGTGAGTCCTTTCTCTGCGTCGGGATACGCGTGCGTCCCGCGGATAGACACATCTGGTATCGCGCTTTGCGTACGGTTTCCGCGGCGTGAATCGAGATTGATTCGGGCACAATGCTCGGGACGGGACGCTCTAGATCCGAAAGTGCCCGTGTCTACGTCGAGACGTCTGCGCGTGATTGACACCCGACAGCGCCACTCGAAACAGTCAAAACATTTCACCCCGTGTCGCGTCGAGTCTGGCCTTGACGCTTCATAGCAACGCCAATCATCCTTCTCGGCGGATTCACTGTTATCCGTAAAACGGGGATTACTCGGCGAATATCCGGCGCGTACGACAATATTTCTTTTCATGTCACTCTCTCTTGTGAGAATATCAAGTTTCAGAAACGACTTCCGCGATTAATTACCGATAGTATACCGGAATGAAAATAGATGAGCACAAGGCTTATTGATCGGGCTACATGAATGCATTCATTTTCGTGTAACAATTCATCATCAATGGAACATTTATAAATTTATACTTCGATCTACGAGATAATTCGACGAGATTTCTATGCCATTCTCCTTCAGGAAATTATTGCAATGTGTCCGTAACTCTTCATAAATTTCACTGAAACATTTCACGATTCAAGAACAGAAAGTATCTCGATGAAAGTAGTGCGAGATATATCACGTCTTATCTAACATTCTACGAATCAGCTTTTACCAATCAACAAAAGGATACTTCGCGACCAATAGAATACTCGTAAGTTGTGCTACAATTCCGTGTGCTCTCTCTCGTGCACTCGATAATCCGCAGACATGAACGTGAGGATCGAAGGGGGTAAGCCGTTTGTCGAATGACGGCCATAGATCCTGCGATACCCACGATGCGCCCCGGCGCGACTAGCGTGATCATAGATCGTTGATTATTGTCGGATAGCTCGCACAATGCATTTGCGCTTTCGTGTTGCAGTCGCCGACTCAACAGGAGGTACTCTCGGCCCTGAAGAGACGTCTGGAGCAGACCAGCGTACCGCTCTTCCCACGGCATCGCCTTCGCATGCTCTCCAAGCTCGCCGAAGGCGCCTTCGGAACGGTAATGACATTATTATTACATCCGCGAATAATAAGTATATATTTCCAATTAGACACGGGCGCTGGATAAACCGATGAATCATTCGTCGGCGAGTCTTGCGCGTCCGTTACGCTAATCAATCGCACTTAATGCCAACGATATCTCAACTTCGGAAACTTGCAATAATAGTTTTGCAATTATTTCTAGTATATTATTTGTTATACCTCTAATTCGCTTTAAGAATTATCTAGAATACATAGTGTATTATTCTCGTTAAGGATATAGAATTACTTCAATGTAATATAGAAAATTTATTACATTATTATAACATTCAATTTATCAACATTATCCGTTGCCGCTACGATTATACGCGAATAAAAAGCATGTTCATACTATCCCGCGTGAATTTAACGCATGTGTCGCAACTTTTCCGGCATGGCGAGGATCGCGAAATCAATCTGTTTGTTGGCCGCGCGGCGCGCACGAGCAATTCAACGTGCGCAGGATGCGCAACAATACGTCGATTAATGAAGTGCCCGGGACGCGTTATTCTTCACCGGCACAATGGCGCCTCGTCGGGGTCGACGAGGATAATCAGTTTAGGATGCGTTAGAGCGGCTAATAATTCCCTTTTGTTTCCCGCCCCGGGTACCGACGACGCGTCGTTAATGACGACGGGCAAGGAGGAGGATCAGTGAAACGTTCGCTCGTTCGTTTCGCACAGTTTCGCCAGTTGCCGCGTCAGGCTTTCGTGGACGCGGATGCATCCGCATGCAGACGCGATCGTGCGGGACTTCCCACGAGTATGCGAGAGATCGGACACGTCGATCTCGAATCCCGAAAGTCAACTTGCGACGTCTTGTGAGATCTTGCAATCGTCTTCGTGCCGGAAGATCATCGTCGAATCTCTTACGCGGAAGAGTACAATCGTGATGCGTTACGCGATGCATACAAAGATCAATCATCTTTTACTTCCATTCTGCAGATTACGATTACCAAGACTCGGAAAGTTCTCTGAACGTATTTTCATATTGCCGATCAATGAAAAACGAATATTTATTTGATTCATATTATTGTAAAGGGAAGAATAAAATCTCAGGGCAGATCTTTCTGGAAGTCATATAATGAGAGTAAATTGTGTGAATTTTTTTTGTTTATACTTATTTAAATTTTACTGTGTCGCAAAAGAATCTATTTTTTTAGAAATAAGAATACTAAGAAAAACTACTGGAAGAAGAATATTAAAAAATAGTTTTTCTTAAATATAGTTTTCATAAAATATATATTTTACATAATGATAAATTATAGTTTTAATAAATAGATATACTTAAAAAAAAAAAAAAGTTTTCTTAAGTATATTTAGAAAATTTTCTCGATATTATGAATGTTATAGTTTTTGAACAAAAAACTTGCAAAATTGTTATTATTATTTACATATGCAAACAAAATACAATATGAACAATAAAGAGCAAAAAATCGGTTTATGCAAAATCACGTACGACGAGATTCGTCAAAATCACAGCAGATTACAAAATTTCGGTTGTTTCTGCCAAATTTACCTCGATCGTGTAGTCTCTATGCATATACATAACGCAATTCAAACAAATTATGCATATAAAGGTATACGTGGCGGAAGCTGAAGGGATTCCAGAATACGGGACAACGACTACTCTCGGCAAGCGACTCGTCGCCGTCAAGTTTTTACTGCCGGAAGCCAGCGAGAAGGAAAAGTGAGTATACATGTCCATATGGAAGCCGCAATTTGCATTCTGTTTCGTTATGGAGACGCCCGATTGAACGAGCACGCCTTCCCTTAGCTCGTTTTCTGCGCATGTACAACGATAAACCTTTCACATCTATGTGAAAAAGCGTTTCTATACCTGCTATCCGGTCATATTCGCGATTTTTATGCAGCATTCATTATTGACATCGACTGGTAGATCATGAGCTACTTTCTGGAAAAGATAGAATCGATAGCGTCAAGAAGATGCGATTCCTGGGCGTATCAGACAAATTCGCATGAAGAAATCAAACAAACTTTTTATATGTTAGATAACATCTAATGTGTACACATTCGAAATGTATCTAGAGAACTATTTCAGTCTTGTGTGTGCATTAGTTAGAAGCAACCTCTCGTTTTCAGCTTCGTATTCCGCAGTATCGAAATTTACATAAGAGAAAATATTTTCGTGAGATGAAAACGGAGGTCCGCATAAGCGCGACGAAACGCGCGCGTCCAAAAATGCGATAGCTGAAGAAGAAGGCAATAAGTTAAATTATGCGAAAGAGACCGTTTTCGTGGCAACAACACGTGACACATTGAATTTGGAGGTAGAGAGCGGTCCCCGCCCGTGTGGCTGAACGCATGCAATGAGACCCGCGTCGCGATGCGACGTCCGCCGAGGAAGCCCCGCGGCGGCGAAACGTCAGGATATACCATTCCGGACGATCGTCCTCGCGATTATCGCGTCAGACATCAGAAAAAGGCCAGTTCGATTCCACGAATGGAACGGATTTGCATACAATGACCGGGAGATAGAGTATTGGGTCGACTTTGGCACTACGGGCCGATGTGCGCGGAACGAAGGGCGGGATACCTCGTAGCGGAGATGACAAAGCTTCCCACCGACGAACGTCGACGAAAATCGACGGCCCTCCCCCATTGGATACCGCACCGCCCGAGACTCATCGCGCTCGGTAGACTCTGGCATTGGAGCCGAAGAGAAATTTCGTCGACTCCGTCCGCGGAGCAATCTGTCGGACGTCTCAGACGATGCGAGGGAGAATAGCGAGCAATTTGGCTGATTTAACGTGCACGAGTGTACCTACTTGCGCGAGGAGTTTCGCTGCATATTGCAATTCCGTAATAGTGCCCGGTATGGTGCACGTTGTGTGTGAAGTGATTGCACAAGCATCTTACAAAAGTGATTAATTTATTGTTAACCGTTACCTCAATCACTTTAAGTATTTCTTCTATCGATGTTCCGTACCTCACGTAATCGATCTATTCGTAAATTACCTTTATAAAAATATCACATTACTGATACTTAAAAGTTTGAATTAAGAGAAGACTTTCAAGTGATGGAATAATTCGCGGGCAAAAATCAGTTCTGTCGATCCTGTATATAACGACTATATATACATCTTCGAGACTCGTCGTATTTTATCTCACGCGAGAAAGATCTCCGAAAGATCTTTGGCGGATCCACTCACATGCTCCTCCGCGCGGATGACTTATAGCATCTCATGACTGTATCGGCGAATTTGCTCTCCGTGTCGAAACGCGAGCAACTGCAACAATGGAAGTCGTAAATCCACACGCGTTACGTTGCGAAAGATAAAGGGTGCCTTTTCCGCATCAATTCGTTATCATAATATTAATTATAATTTTATTGCGTATAATTAAATTTGCATTCGTTGAATATATTTGAATTTTTTTTGTTCAAGATGTTATGTTCTACTTTTTTATATCAAAATTCTGCACATTCGCCGTGCGTAGAGTAGAGCGAAGGCAAATGCGATTGTAAATAAGGAAAATACAACGAGGGATGCTCGCATGTGCAGTCGCTTGTTCGGAGGAGGCCATGCTGACGGTAGATAAGGAATGTTTTATATGCCATGCTCGCATATTATAGAAAGAAAGAGAGAAAGAGAGAGAAAGGGAGAGAATAAAGAGAGAGTGAGCGACTCGCGCTGAATCTTTATTAAAAATAACGCGTGGACTCTTATTTGCATCCATTCAAGATAAACGACATATATTATCTTTCCGAGCTATCAAAATTACAATGATAAAGTTTCGTCATTGTAGAAGTTGCTAATTCGTTAAGATCTACTACGCGCAAGTTTCAGTTTATCTACTTCAAGAATTGTAACTCAAGAAGTTATAATTATAAATCTCGATAAAATTTTTATTTTAAGTGTCTTTATACGTTCTCCGAAGTTTGTCCATTAATATTGGCAGCATAATTTTGTATAATTTTCTTGCAAATTTATATAATGCCATTGCTAAAGATCATTGTCGGGAAGATTAAAGGATGTTCTCGCAGTCATAGATCGAAATCGAAATTAAATTGCGAATTCGGTGTCACGTTCGCGGCATCGTAAATACCGCCAATGCAGAATCGGGAACCTTCCTGCGATGCCAGCAGCACGAGAGAGGAGAAATTGAACCACGAATACGAACTTTCGGCTAATGCGATGTCATTAACTTGCCTTAGAAGCGGCGGTAACGCTAAACGGGCTATTTTGCATATAGCGACCAAACGACAGGATCGTGTGTTTCGCCCACGCCGGGCTCCGAAGGTGCCGCGCGACAATCGCGCGCACCAGCGGGATTCTTAATTTACGGCGAATCGATACGTAAGGCGCCGTCGTTTTGTTAACGGTCGCATTAAGCTATCATGCGAGAGTGCCATTACCAAGCCGATCGTAAGTAAGGCTGGAATAACGATGCTGCGTGGAAAGGCGCGTCGTGCATATGTACTCATACGCTGGAAAGCGCTTCCCTTATCCGGAAGTACACGACCCAACGAACTGGATGGCGACCGCAGCCGTTAACGTTATGCGAACGTCGAGACCACAATGCAGAAAGCGCGCAACGCGATACGAGAGTCATTATCTGGGACGGACATCGGTAATTCTTGTTGCTTTAGAGTGATATCAAATTTAGTTTCCTTGTTATTATATATATATATATATATATATATATATATATAGTTCATATTTCTCGTATTTCTCTAGAAATATACGAATATATTTCGTATCTCATGTTTTATAGATATATCTTTAAAACGTACGATAATCGTTTCGATAATATAACATAATTATCGCAATAATTGACGCAAAATTGATCTTGAAATTAGACTTCTTTCATTTTGAGAAGTTCTCGCAGGAGATTAATTAGTTATCGCGTTAGTAATAATTCACCAAAGTGGGTTGATTCTGCACAGGTTGGACTTCCAAAGAGACGTGAGGATTCTGGCTGCTCTGGAAGATCGCAATATCGCACGAGTTCTGGGCGCATGTTACCGCGAAGAACCGTATTGCGTAGTGATGGAATATCTAGAACACGGAGATCTCTGTCAATTCCTCAAGACGCATATCACTGCCGAGGACGCGCATTCCATGCCAATTGGCGTCAAGACACTCAGGTAACTTTCTAGTGACGCATTCTAACATTAATCAAAACTCAGCATAATCTTCTCCGTATACGATTAATTTCTCGTAAAATTAATTAGCAATATTATTATTAATTTTTAAATTTAAAACTAATTACTCTCGAATTTGCATTTAATTTATATTTTTTTATTATTTCTATTTTTCACTTCTACAATACAATTTAATGCATATATATAATATTGCCTTCAATTATTTTTCTGTTGACTTGTTATTTTATTGATATAGTGAAAGAGCAATGTTTATTAAAACATTCGCTATCGTTTTTCCGAAAAAAATGGCACGCGTGCAGGATGTTTCATGTAACGGTCGCCGCGGAAATTGAACGTTCCCAAATAAAAGCAACGCAGTATCTTCAAAAAATATCAAATTGGAGTACCTTTCGTGAATAAAATTGCCAAAAAGTCATGAAAAATGTACATCTGTGTGAGTTTGAAAGCAATATCCTGTTTTATAAAAATATATATATGTATACTTGGTTAACGCGATGAAGATTTTCGGTCGTTATATGAGACGTTCTCTGAAAACGCAGCTAAATATTAATCCGCTCGTTACCTCGTATCAAAGCTCTTGAAAAATCTATCTATGGCTATGATAGGTATTATAAATTCCAATTTGCACATTCCGGATTTCTTTGTAGCACCAATAAAAAGACCGGGGAATGTGTGTTCGCCGATAAGTCCCGCATACTATAAATAAATATACTTTAACATGTTAAGTCGCGATATCGATTTTTTAATTTTACATGAAATGCTAATATTCCGCTGAAGTATGATGACAGATAAAAAAATGTTGAAATCGACTATCAAATACTTTCAAAAATTTTGATGTCGAAAACTCGATGACGTCAAATATTGCAACAGATCTTGTTCTGTTTACAGATACATGTATTCTGCTTAAAAATGTAACATCAGACAATATTCAAATTTTCCAATACCGATCGAAGATTATCAGTATCGTGAAAAAATTGCGATTTTTTAGAGAAAATTAATTATATTATCTAGCCATACAGATCCAAAAAAAAAATTCTGATTCTTCTGATTAATTTGATATTATTCGATAGTTCTAATAATATTATTGCTAAAATATACGAATATATTATATAATGTAAATATGACTACGCCGGCGAATGGCAGCGCCGGCAACGCGCTGTTACTGGGCTTAAAGTATTCAAGATTATGGCTCCCGAAGTGCTGCAATCGTCTCTAACGAACCAGAGCTCGGTTTCATTTCCAACGAATTGCCGTTGCTGAAGTTAACACGCAATAAGTTTCTCCCCGCGCGAGAGTTTGACGCGTTTATTAATCTTGAGCGACGCACAGCCCTGACGTAGATTCTCGACCTACACCTCGGAGGAATCCCTCCGAGGCGACGGCGGTCGGGCGTATTCGAGTGCGAATACCTTAACTTCGTCGCAGGAAACTCACGCCATTTCGTTGTCGTTTCAGTTTCAACTGTCTCATCTACATGGCGGCGCAGATCGCGTCGGGCATGCGGTATCTGGAGAACCTGAACTTCGTTCATCGAGATTTGGCTACTAGGTGAGTACAATGGGACTTTGCCGAAACGAATCTCTCGCGGATTCGCTTTCATCTCTCGAGAATAAACTTACGTATACAAGCAAGGCTTTATCGTCTTCGAATGGTATTCACGCTGTATCTAAACACTCCATGAATCTCGTCTTCAGTTTGCATAGTACACGATTTATACATTAAGCAGTACAAACGCTTACAAACAAACGATCGCGCGTTATTAATTCTCTATGATGCAACTTTAAAAATCAAGTTGGCTATATCGCGTACATTTTTTATCGCATATTCAATAGACGGTAGTATATTTATAAAGATCTCGTTCTCCGCATGCGATTCATAGATTAAACGAAATTGGAGAATGAATCAGATTTGAATACAGGCGTGAATATGAAGCTTTTTCTCGCGCGAATGCATCGGTGCGTGTCGAGGAGATGTAAGATTGCAAGGGAATCTTCTCGGTCGACGTGACGCGAGGAAAATTACAACGCTTCCGTGGCGGCAACAATACATACAGAGGGATTTATAATTCCTAGCGCAGCCGGGGATGATCCCTGTCGCAGGGGAACCGGTTGAAAAACGCGATATATATTCCGCCGCGCGATTTTTATTGAAAAATAATTTCAAAAGTCGGTCGCGACCAAACGCACGGAAGAGGTATGACGCGGCGTGAATGTCGCGGCATGGTTTTTACGTTATTGCGAAAGGGATAAATGGATCCGTTGCGCTCTTGATTTATCTCCCGACGTAAATTCACTCACCCTCCCCATATTTCTCCCCGTCTCGCTTCCCGCTTCATCGGCTAACAAGACTCCGTTCGTGCTATCGACTTTAAATCGTCGAGAATCGAGATTATCTATCGACGAATGTGCCTCTCACGATGTCTTGTTTGAGATTGTGCCATCTGCTTTAATTGGCACAGTCTAATAACTAACAGAGATGTTCTCGCGGTGTGTGGTTGTACTCGGGAACGTGCACGTACGTGGAGGAAGGATTTTACCATGTCGAGAGCCCGTTAAAATAGGACCTGGCACCGATATCGATTTCCTCCCTTTCAGGCTGAAATTGAATTATATCAACCCCCGCAGTGCATTTCCATAAGCCCCAAAACAAACGGAACCGGGAACCGCATGGGAAATCAACGATTTGTTAGTGAATCGTCGCGAGGAATGCGGCGAGAAGAGCAAGCAGCTAGTTTGTGAATGATGCGTGGCCTCGGTGTAGAAAATTCTAATATTTTATTTATTTTTATCTAATCGCGTTCAATCATCGTAATTATCTGGATCAGCTTCTAATATTGTGTCTCACGAAGAGCGCTCTCGGATTCCTTCGGGTTTTTCGCAGGAGCAACCCTCAAAGTGCGCGCCTTCGAGCACACAATAGCACCACCTTCCTCAATCCAACATAATGGTCTAATATTTGTCACGTTTGCGATTGATTTTCCTTTCAAGCACTAAAAAGGATCTTACACATTAAGTATAAATCGAGATTGGAAAAGGGATGACTATTGTCTATAAAAAGTGTAAAATACATTTTTTATATGTCTCGAACAAAATGCGTGAACGTTTCTTGAACTGAAAGCACAGAAGTTAAAATTTAAGAAGTCGATGCTGGTAATGAAATTTTAATGCCGGAAGCTGATTATTTTCCTTGAATTTTCGTAAATCTAATGAAAATATTGCGTGCATTGCATCGATCTATCTCATAAATGTGGCAATGTTTCAAAATTGATGTTACAACTAATTTATTAGTTAATTATTCTATCGCGACATTTTGCATAGACGTGTGTCTATCTTTTTCTAATTCTATATGCTTTGAAACGAATCCCATTTCCACGCTTCTAATATTGCATAGATAAATCTTCGTGATGATCTTCATGTCACAACGTATACAGTGAGCAGTATCAGTAATCATCGATCTACGAATACAAAGTATACCTCGTATATGAAACGAAGTCCATCTACGTGGCTGTTATTGAAATGCAATGGCCATCTCGCCGAATCGATAGGACGTTTAGATGCACATATGTGCATATATGTATATCTTCCGCACACACGCGGGCGCACATTCGCGCAAACCGCCGAGCTCTCATAGCACGTGGGACCTAGTTTCCGGCTGGACAGTGTCTCTCAAACGCTCGCTCGTAAATCTTAATGTATAGCGAGAGACACTTCCTGCGAAGCTTCTATGACGATATCAGCCCTGTCAGCATTCCTGAGGGCTTTTGACACCGTTCGACCCGTCGATTGCAGAAATATCGTTCAGAAGTATCGTCAGAACTTCTGTGTCATCCCTGTCTCACGTACTTCATCTCGTCATATAAATAAAAAAAATCTTTATTTAGACTGACAGAAATATATATAATCCATAGAAATACATAGATAATTCAGCGTTATCATTTTGAATTTATACTAATAACAAGTAACTTTAGATTTATATAGATATTTATATAGATAATTGCGAGACGTATGCTCACTGATGTTCGAAACGATATCTAATTTACGCTACTCACATTTTAACGACAAAATGCTAATGGTATTGCAAATTTCAAAATGTTTTCAAGAGCATTCGAGAGAGCGAAATGTGCGCGTCTGCGATTGCAGCAGCCATAATCCTTTGGTTGAATTTTTAACAAGCCGCACACGGAGCTTTTTAAAATTTTAGCGACACTCGCATCAAAACCGCGTTATCCTTCTCTGTGCTTTTGTGAGAAAAAAATGGGACACGATCTGATCACGTTGCAAATAGATCGATGCCTTTTGTATAGGCGCCGGGATTTAATCAAAATTTAATCAGAATTTAATGGTACCACTGTCGCTGAACTTCCACTTTGATGGCACACGTCAGCGTGACGAACCGACGATATTCAGTGAAATACGCGACCCCGTATGGGAATTCCACCGTGGGGCATAAATTCTTCGTGACTGGCGGCGTTAAAAGAGAAATGGACATTGCAGGTATCAATGGCGTGCACGCGATACTTTCGAAATGCATTTTTGCCTTTTCTATCGAATGACCTTTGCGCGCGATTTATCCATTGCGATAAACGAGAAAGAGCGAAGCAAAACATTTTTATTCATTTAAATCGAACCCGGCAAAAGATTCCGAGCTATAGATTTTAGAGTTTAAACATTATCGGAACCGGGTTGGGTACCGAGGATGTTCTACCGACTCTTCCGCCCGGGACAAACTGCCAATCCATCGCAGCCTCTTATTTCATTCGCGAGTGCGCGGTATAGCTATAGAGTCATTGTCGAAGCCAAGTCAAGTGAAAAAGAAGGGATCGATTGCTGATCAAACGGTAATGCAATTCAATTGGTTCGAATGGAAAAAGAATACCAACGAATGAGAAGATCGATAGTTCTGTGTAATGCTTTAAAGATGGAAAGGATAGTGGATTCGGGTACGAGAGTGTTTGTCCAATCGGAAAAAATATAAAGATCGGTATTGTGTACGAACAAAGGTAAAATCTCGCGTTGCAGTACAACTCGCCAATAACGTTGATAATGTTATTCTGCTAATGTGCGACATCGGAGATTGGCGATAGGAGTACTACGAACAAACGTACGTCTAAAGGAGCAGGAGTAGCAAAAGCCTGTATTCCGTATTCCCGCATGTGGGTATTTCGCATTCCGGTAAAAGAGATTTCCTTCATCCTATTCTGAATCGCAAATGTACCGGACGAGTTTTCTTTCGTTTTCCTTCTGTGTAAACAACAAGTGTAGATAGTACACTCAATATTATGTCTAATATTTTTCCTACTATCTCATATTCAAAATATTACATAGTTTTGCAATTTCTAACTTCAATTTAGTCAAAAATGCGCGATATGAACATTATTATATACACTCCTCTACAAATAGAACACATAGAAAATTTGTTCAAATTTTTGCTAAAATATCCGAAAATACTTTTGTTTATACCTTCTCTTGCGACTCTCTATTTTTTCTTTACGCCAAGTATAGACAAACTTTAATCAAAGTGTTGCGCGTTTAACTCGTAATACAGTCATTCGGTCTTGCCGATCTCAACATTGGACTTAGAATACAACTTCGAACGATAGAGAAGGCTACAATTTTCTTTACCCTCGAGAATACTGAAGACTGCATGCAAGAATTTTATTCTCCGCTGACGAGAGCTTACGTGTTCGAACAACCGGTTAAAAATTCAAAGAAGACGGCGTTTTTCTTCCACGCTCACTTCCTCGCCGTATTCCTGCTTGAGAAACCTTCTGATGGTTCGTTCGTTTCTTTTACAACGCATATTCAATATTCAACTTTCAATTTAACTTGAGGTCGAACGTCCGACTTCGATGTTGATACGCTAGAATCTCGACTTCAATTATACAACCGCGTCAATCAGCCAAGTACACTTAACGTCTATTCCTATTGACAATAGCGCCCGTGCTTGCGTCAAATAGCCAAGTGATTCCGAGTTTAACTTCGACTTGCAACTTGCACAATGACAGAGGTGATTCTCTTTATCCATCGAAGAAGTCGTCGCTAGCTGAATGTAGACATTCCGCTTTCTGCCAAGAAAGCCTGCCTTTGTTCCGATTTCAATTACAGACGCGAAAGAGGCTTTTCTTCACGCTCGGTATATAGTTTGATTTTGCACCGTTTTTTTTTTATTTTTCTTTTTCTTCATTTTCGTAACGAGTGCAACTACTATAATATTATGAGAATCCTTCTTTCTCTAATAATTTTATATTAAAATTTTTTGTTACATACATAACACATAAAAATGTAGAGTAAATATATAAATTGAAAACTAATATTATTTTAATTTAATTTTATTATTATTTTAATCAACGAAAAGTTCTGAGCGATTGCTCTCATAAAGTCATGAATTATTAAAATTTAGATAATAGAAATTAATGAGTTTGATTTGCATGGAGTACAGTATTTATAATGTATGTATAACGTATTAATATATATTTAAATATAATATATCTATGCAAAATTTTTATATACATTAATGAATTATCTATATCAATTTTTTAAATTTTTTTACAAGATATTTGAAATAATCGCACAAAAACATTTAAATTTATATCACAATATCACGAATATAATAATATATTATATAATAGTTATTGAAATTACTATTATAAATAATAAAATAGTAATGAGCACTATCCGGATATTACGCAACTAAAATTTTATGAGACATAAATTTTATATAGATTTTGAATCTTCGTCATCATTTATTATTTTTGATATTAATGCGAAAGCCATCAAAATTCTAATCATCATATTGTGAAGCGGAGATCATCACACCTGATTTATACTGCAACAGCTTCAATGCGAGGCGTGAACGCGGCTTATTGCATTACTGTCGTACTCTACAATATAGGGAGGACCGGGGTCAGTCCCATCGACGCAGTAGCCCGATGGCGAAGTAGCCAATAGCAATGATCGATAAAGCGCCCCTAATTAACCAGGTTCTACCGTCAAATTGGAGCTTTGTTCCGATGCCGAAATTAATTGATTCTATCTATTCCATACCCATGCTACTCGGATAACGTTTGACTGGTCGTCTCTCAGATAACGAAGATTAGTTCTGTCTTTAAAGCGAACTGGTCAATGTCTGGAGCTTTGAGCGGAAGTTGCATGAATGCTTATCCGTCTCCTAACTTTTCCTTAGAGAAATGCTCGAACTCTCTAGTGAAACCCATTCAAAGGACAAACGATATGAAATATCACACGTGTTCGCGATAAGAGAAATTAAGTAGCATCCATATTAAGATTATTATATATATGACTACTACTATTCTCTATGGATAATGTGCGATAAGAGAAATTAAGTAACATCCATATTAAGATTATTATATATATGACTACTGCTATGGATTCTCTATGGATACTGTGTGTCAAACGGATGAATTGACATCAGTTTTTCTTTTGGAGGAAACGATTTACGATGATTGTTGCAATAATTCGATGCGGAGAAAGTTTATTCACGCGTCGAGTGATAATTGCATTGCCCGTGTGTATTTTGGCAGGAAATGCAGCTCGACCACATACGCGAGCAAATGTTATATGTAGACAACCATTCTCGCTTCCGGTTGACTGCCATGCATAGAATGCGTACGCGTATGCAGATTGGCGGGCGTGCTATGCGCTCCACGTACCGAGAGATCAATCTGACTGCGTCTCTTTCGTTTCAGACGAGCCGCTCGGAAAAGTATTTGATCCGGTCGATAGCGCGCGCGAATTGCGAAACTCTCTATTCAATTTCTAGAAATCTAGCTATCCTAAAGTCTGAACCCGTGTAAAGTTAGCTTTCTAACATTAGAAAAAAAAACTTTCTGTAGCTCATTCGATTGCTCATTGTTTGCATATGTATGCACACCTCGAATTTGCAATGATTCGAGTAGCACGAAAATAAATGTAAAATGATGCGGATTTCTCCTCGATGCGATAACGGATAAAATAATTTTACTTTCTCTACATCATAATTCTGTTTGTAGAAACTGTTTGGTCGGTAAGGCTTATCATATCAAAATCTCGGACTTTGGCACGGACAATGAATTGTACGCCTGCGATTACTACAAGGTAGACGGAACTATGCCGTTGCCAGTACGATGGATGGCCTGGGAATCAATATTTTTGGTAAGCTGTGACCTCGACTATTTTATTCGAATGACATTTCGCAATATGTCGAGATTGTTGGTAATTCTCGAACCGCAGTCAGGCGCCGAAATGCTCGAATAACATACGTTAAATCCGATTTTCAGGGAAAGTACACGACCAAGAGCGACGTGTGGGCTTTCGCAGTCACCCTCTGGGAGATTTTGAATCTCGGCAGACGTGTCCCCTACGAGCACTTGTCCGACGAGGAAGTGGTGCAGAGCCTGCGGCAACTGCATCATGCCGCTGACTGCAGCAACGTCAATCCCGAAGATAGTTGCAAGGAAGATTCCAACAACGGCTTCGATTACTTGCCACGGCCCACCGCCTCGTCCAAGGACATCTACGATCTGATGCTCGAGTGCTGGCAACGAGAGGAGACCGAGAGACCGACTTTCCGTGAGATATCGCTCTTTCTGCAGCGGAAAAATCTTGGATACGCTCCAACATCCTGATATTGAGCCCCGAATTTCAGCGAGCGTCGCGACGTTCTTAACAGTCATACCGCGAATCGGAACAAGCTCGTTTCTGAAACGAAACGACGAGTGTGCAATGACGGTCAACGTTCTCATCCGAGGTACTACAAGAACGAGCGAATAATGATCGAGTGAGAGGGAGAAACATTTGATGAGAAGAAAAGGCGAGAGGTACGATGGGAGGATAAGTATCGCGACATCGAAATGATAAGTACAACAATGGAATTTTATTGTCCGTCAACGAAACGAGGCTTTGGAATTTGGAGTTTACGACAGGAATCGATTGCCCTTCAATTTCGTCTCGATTCATATACTTTTTTTCGGACAACGAGTTTTAGCGGAGAGAAAATAAAGTTAGAATAGGTAGAAAAGTTAAGTGTCGAATCTTCGAGAATCTTACGATATTGAGATTTATCGTACGAATAGTTCGAGGTATCACGCGGATTGATCTTCGTAGAACTCTCAGTAGCGAGATTGTTTGAGCATATCTAATCGATTTAGGTAATAGTACCTAATAGATATAGATCGGATCTCGACGCGAGTATTCACGACAGAGTATCGCGCGAAGATGTATACAGGGACTCTTTTTCGAAGAAGCAAGAATAAACGCGAATTTGTGAACACGACAATCGGACGAGAGCGGAATAAAAACTCGCCCGTCGAGTACATAACCGCTCGGCGAAGAAGGGTACCCTCTTCGAGGGTATTTGAAGGAGATTGGACGTTTGTGAAATCGCGAAAACGAGAAGGATTCTCTCGCAATCGTCGAGAACTTAGGAGCAATATCATGTAATTGTAATACAGCTGTGAACATTCCTGCACGAATGGATACCTATATTGCGCAATTAGGCAATTACGCAAATAGGAAGAATCGTTATTTAAGGAAAATAATAGGGCTCCTTCAGGATTATATCATTTGGATTAAGGGTTTGATGAGAAATGTGTGAATCACATCGACAGCAATATAGCAGCTATGATATTAGATGCTGCGACAATTGTTCGAGTTGATATCGTAAAGCATTATAATTGAGTGTATTTTATGAACGTGTGGATGCCTATCTCTCCCCTTTCTCTTCATTGCTTTCCTTTACTCTCTTTCAACGTATATTATATCGTCCAGACACCCTGGGCCTATTTGTGGGACGAATCTACATGTAATTTGCATCGAAATTTTTTATCGTCATAAGACATATCGCGAAACGGCGAGATGATTATCGTGATGCAATGACGTATCAATGATGATTATCTAATAATGAGGAAATGAATTAAACGTCTTTTTAACAATACTTTTAATTCATATTTGAACAGAGATCTGTGTGGAACATAATACACGTGAGAATGCTGAATAATTTCAGAAGCAGTGAAGTGACTGTAAAAATTTCTCGATAATATATGTTTATTCGAACGATGTAACTATCGCAGTCACAGTTAACAGAATGGGATTTGTTGTCATAACTAGACGAACATCATTCGTCGTAAGCATAAGATAAACGAGAGATAACGTTTTACCTATTCATTGGAAGATGATAATAGACTACGTATCATGACTATGACACATCATAATTGTAACTTTATATGATAGGCGGGATCAATGAAATTAGAATACTGTATATATAGGCGTACTGTAGTAAGGAGCGTATTATCATTACATTTTTTCAAGAGAGGCGAGTAAAAATCGAATTGTCTCTGACAATGAGATAGTGCTCGCTTGTAATTTGGTATTAATATGGAAACGTATGGCAATTGTTTAGCTTCCGGTAAGTTATATCCGTAGTGAGTAATAAGTTGACGAAAGTTTGACATATCGGACCGTACTTTCTTATAAAATTTAAAAAGAGAAAACGCGCGAAGAATGGAGAGAGTGAATCGTAATCGCTTTCAGACACTTCGAAATTAATGAATTGTGCATCTTCACCGTACTTCGATAATATATTTCGACTTTAAGTTCCGTGTATTTATATACCAAATGAACACTAATAACTTATACGATATTTAGCGGATAGATGATGTTACCGTTATATCATTAAAATACTATTTATATAAATTAACGTAATATCGTAAGGAGTAGATGGTACGGAGGCATAGCCATACGTAGTTAAAATATACGCGTTGAATTTAAACGTAACTGGAATTGCTTCTGTATCATGAGATTGAGATCGTCTAAAGCGAGTGAAACAGAATCACGAAATCGCGTATAAATTTACGAGGTAAATAGAAATAGGCAATACCAATTTTTGATCTTGCCAGAGATAAATAATAATAGCCAATCGATTAAGTCTAAGAGCGTTAAGTCTAATTTACATTTTGCATAAGAGTATCGGATCAATAGATATATGATTTCGTACTGTCGCGAAAATTTTTGGCCAATCGATTTTTCGCACCGGTTGTGACTGAGTTGAAACAATAATGCTACCTATCGTCGATACATTTTTAGTCCGAAGCAGACTGCCATTATATTTCTAGATGGTAAAATAGAGAACGAATTGTAGTTGCGTTTAGATTCGCCAATATAAGCATAACGCTGCCTTTGGCTATATTGTTGCCCTTTACTGCTAACGAGTAACTTACTTGTCTACTCATGTGATAATTTAGTATATTTCTACGTATCTACCTGTACCTACCAATTCGAAAATCTTCATGGCGAAAGGATTCCAAATTATTTTGTTTTTGTTAAATTATAGTTCAGACAAAATATTATTATAATCGATTCTCTTAATAAAAATTTGAAACGTAGGCTAATTAAAAAATGACGAGGAACATACGAATCCTACATGGATTCTACGTAGGATCTAGCAGCTTCACCATATAAATCCAGAATGCAGCTGCTCCATAATTTATTAGACTAATATAATTTATTAGTGACATAGGATAATATAATATGAGATAAAACGTTAAGAAAATATGCGTAATCCTTTCTCTATGCAAAGATTCGCTATTATGATCTAGATAACTTACTTCTACCTAGCGTGCCCTTTTTCCAATGGTGGTTAATTATATTCTTTGCGGACAATTCGAGCTCTGTCAATGGTATCACTGAGGTAAATGTTCGGAACTGCAGGGACGAGTAAAAATATTTTTTTCGAGCATTGTGAAGTACGAACACGCTAGATCATTATGGAATTTCATTTCTTAAAGGCCCTATGTATCGATAAGATCGATTTCAATAATCATTTTAATTGCAACGATATTTTCTTATTGTTCAGCTATATACATTGCTGATTCCTTCGATATACCTACATTTTAAATGCGTATGATTGACAATCACGCTTGCCTCGGAATTTAGAAAATATATTTAGTATCAATCGCAACTTTTTACAATTATAACAGAATTGATATTTTATAATTTATAAAATGTAATAATTTAAGACATGATCATGATCTCCTTTATCGTGAATCTTGGTTCTCGAAAACAAATATAATTTTATTATTAAATATTATTTTATTTAGCACGAAGGAAAATATTAGGCTTTTTAATACGCGCGTAACAGCCGAATAATATGCTAACTTAAATAATTTCAATTACGATATTTTCAAGACAGAAACGGACATTATAACTCTATTAATGATGAATGACTGCATAATGATATGCATTAATATCACGATTAATATTATGCATTGTATACGATCGTTATGCTTAATTTAGAAGTCATTTCAGATGAACTTAAACTGCATTGTACAAAGTGGTATATCATTATGATTAAAAGATAATTAAAAGTATCGCGGCAATGAAATTAATATACAATCGTTGGATGAATTTTTCTTTCGTGCACAAGCGAAATATAATTTCGATATACCCTATTGTTGACCTCTATGGTGGAATTGTGAGGAATTTACAGGTAATTGTGGGTAAACTGRGAGAAAGAGCTCATCTAGTTGTATTTTCTATCTAGGTAGGGCAACACGTACATCACTCGGTCATATCACTCGRCTATGGCCACGTACTGTACTTTTAGACATTTTCCTCCTAAAATTATCTGACAGACAAAACTCTCGGAATTGATATAAAAAGAAATTCTTCGATCTCTGATAAGAGGAGAATCGCGAAACTGACTGTTGGCCACGATGGGTTGCCCATGCCTGTTCTACGCTATCGAACCTTGATCGTTATAGTCATAAAATTATTTTGTACTAAGAACTGTTTATAATTTTGTATCTAATCTCCGTAAATATCAAGCAGATTGACTATGAGTAATAAAGCTTGAACAAACTCGATTTAAGTAGACTATAAACGGGGGAAAAATATATATATATATATATATAAATATATAGGTATTTATAATACATCTATATTTTATTTAGTCGTAAGGCAGCGAGCGAAGAAATGTAAGTAAATTTCGCGCAAGCGCGGATCGGTAACGTAACAATGTACAACGATCTAGGAATTATTTGTATTATAAAGACGACAATTAAGGGACAAATCATAAAAGTATAAATGTTACTCAGTAGTCRTGTATATATATACATATAATATACATTTAGAATYTACCTAGTCATGTACGACACTTTATAACAATTAAAGTGTATCTCTAATAACAAATGCAAAATGCAACGTGTACTGTTCTTTAACTATTCTTGCTTGGATATAAGTGACAGAACGTGCATATTGATGCGATTGATAATGGTCGAATTTTTCAAGCGAATTAATTTCAATTTCGCCACAAAGTTCAYCCGGCTCGATTGCATCGGCACGTATRTACGGTGCAGGCAAATTTTATCGAGATCATAAACTTTTGTGCGTCGTAGACCTGAATACATCATTTATATAACTTACATTTGTATACCATTAAAGCAACAACATACAACTTGTRAAAGTTCCATTATCCATTATTCATGAAGCACAACGATAAAATCTATTTGTATTGGAAAGTCGAAATCATATCACTTATTTCATAAAAGTCCTATAATCCCACAAACTCTCTTTGCATCGCATGTGGCTTTATATTACTGATTTGTATCAATAATTGCGACAATAATTGAACAAAAATAGAATGCATGCAACTTAAAAATAACAAAGTTTTTTCGTCAAAGAAAATCGCGATTTTCCTCTATTCTTTCAATTCCGTATTTTATTTTTTCTTTTATTTATAATTCATGCTCATTTTGATTTCCCGCTTCTTCCTTCGCAATATCTGTCGAGAGGGTCAGATTTGCAAACTACGCGACTCGTACGACTGGCACGTCTTTGATAATATTCATTCGATGCTTGTGTGAGGGAATGAATGAATCTCGATGCCATCGCGCCATTAAGAGAAGAAGAAAAAAAAGAAGAAGTCAAGGATGTTGCACTTATGGCCATATCGAATTGTGAATTTCCGATTACTCCGAACCTGGAGACGAGGCCAATAAAGAGAAGCCAGTAACGTCATACAATAATTCTTCAGTTGAGCGTCGCCATTTCCAAAATTAATAAAATTAGGCTCATTTGACGCGTTTTTGCATTAAACGAAAAAATCCGGCAATAAAAAGCGTCGCTCTGTCCCGAAAACCGAAATATTTATCATTAAAGTTCACGACTATTTGGGTTAGGAAATATGTCATATTGAATAAATATAGTGACATGAAAATGCGCTACAGTCATGTGCACATGCATTTTAGTAATTTCTCGATACGTAGAGTGCACGAAATTTGAACTAAACACCGTGCTTGATTAAAAAATGTATTAGCTCTTCTTTACATCTTGTGGTACATATATATGTACATATAATATAGCTTATATTAGATTTGTAGTACAAATGTTAATAAAAAATTATTTGCTGAAAAGGCATATGTTGGGAATGCTTTTCTTTTCGATCTTGCTGCGTTGAAAGTTGTAAACCGATGTGGAATCGTACGCTTTGCGTTGCAAAGTACATGTGTAAGGGGAAAGGGATCGCCCCTCCCCCCTTCTGCTGGCGCGGGGGAGAAGGAGGGGAGAGGGTCCCCTTACACGCACCCCTAGCAACTGTGTTACGTCCACACATTTAGTTCTATTTCTTGCTGTGTCTGTAAAATTGCGTAATAAGAAAAATAATTAAAAAATTAGAATAAATTAAGTCTAAAAAGATATTAAAAATAGATAAAAAGCAAGCATTTTTCATTTTAAATTTCTATGTAAAATAAAAATAATATGTTCGTAATGTGCTATATATGAGTAAAATATATAATTTTATAAAATTAAATTTTTTAGTAAAATTATCTTAGACATTTCTTGATAGAAGTTTAAAAATATAAATTTTGCTAGTTTATCTCCATTCAAAATCAATAATTTAAGATTTATTATTGATCAGTGTTTCTATGTAAAAAAATACACACACACACACACACAGACAGAGAGAGAGAGAGATAGAGAGCAATGGAGAAGACCAGATATAATGTCATTACTTAAATATTTATTACAGAAAGATGAATAAACAGCTTTAATTTTTTAGGCAGTTCCGTTTTGACCGAATATAATTACAATATAAATCTTGACAAAATTAGAAATTTTATCATATACAAATTGCATATTCTCAATTTAAAACTTAAATAAAGGTTGGTGAAAACGAATCAATCCATAGAGGCCCTCCGCCGCCCCCGCCGATTGCAATCGGCGATCCTCTTTTCTTTAAAATGTATTTCTAGTACTTATTTCTTTTTATAATTTTCTTTTACATTTTTTTCATCATACAAATTTCTATATAACACAATTTGTTTTACGCAATAAAACAAAAATATGATATAATATAATATATAATACAATACAATACAATATAAAAAATAATAAAAATATATAAAATATGTTACAACAAATTATTTATAGATTTTAGATAACTAGCTAATAAGAAAAAATTGCAGATAAACATCGTATACAATATGACAAAATTTATAATTTTCTTTTTAATATAGGCAGTGCCATTTTTACCAAAAATACAGTCACAGCAAGTTACAGCTAAGATTTAAATTCAAAAATTGTTTAGACAAATTATATATTTTTATTAAAATATATTTTATTATAATATATTGCCAAGATTTTAAATAAAGTTAAATTAAAGTTTAATTTGGTAAAAATGGAACAACCTATAGAGACCCTCCACCACCCCCGCCGATTTTATCGGCGGTCCTCTTTTCTTTTTGTCTATTTTTCTATTTTCTATTTTTCTATTTTCTATTTTTATTTCTACTTTTGATTTTCTTATTTTATTTCGCTACAATTATTTTGTTACAATTATTTTGCTACAATTATTTCACGTTAAATTACAATCTATTAATCCTATATAAATATTGTACTATAACAATTATAAAATATATATTATGTTTACAATATAATATAATGTACAAGCATAAAATGCTGTTCAAAATATAATGAATAAAAATAATTATTAGTAGGATAATACAAAAATTTTAATAATATTCTGTATAATACAAAGCCATTGAAAATACATATAATAACACAAATTTTATTAAACTTGTTGTTAAAATTGAGAAACATTCAAGATAAAATATTGATAATAATTAAATCATATTTAGTTACAATTGCACATAATTTTACATAATTATAACAATTTTACATAATTATAACAAAACTTATTAAGTTAATAATACAGAAATTATTAAATTTCATCTAACGCGAACAATATTGTGATGAAAAAAGTTAGTAATAAATTTATCTATTATAATTCTCTATCGTTTAAATATTGGAAAATTCTATAAAATTTTCTATATAAATATTCATTATACAAAAATAAGCAAGTTTAGAATGTAAGCCAATGATTAAATTAGAAACTAAATCGCGGTAAAAAGTTCATAAGGAAACAAATAAATCGATTAACAAAACTCTTGCTATTATTTTCCGAAAAAGATATAAAATCTAAAATTGTAATGTGAATTCTTCATAACTATTATTGTTTGTAAAGAATATGAAAACTTAATCTGACAAAAACGGGTTTGCCTATAAAGGCCCTCCACCACCCCCGCTGATTTCAGCGGTCCTCTTTCTTTTAGCTAACCCGTTTTTGCCAGATTAAATAGGATGCTATATTTCGCACTTCTCGCGTCTATACTTTATTTCGATAATATACGAATTAAACGATTTATCGATAAACGCATACGAATGGCAGCTTTTAAAGCTTTATTTTTGAAACTATATGAATCTTAAAACAGCGAGAAATGATCGCGTTTTTATCGCATTCAGAGATAGATAACGATTTGATCACATCAAGATCTCTCCGCCGAGTATTACACTGATTAATATTCAACAGAAA
>JANQDE010000243.1:133432-149983 GCA_037157785.1 Cephalotes varians | reverse complement strand
AGGTCAGCTACAAGAATATGTAATAAAAAATAGGGGATGCCATTTAAAAAAATTGAAGTGACTTTCATGTGACTTTCAAATAATTCTTCAAGGTCAAACCAATGGTACCATCTTATGGCCCCTTCGAAACCAAACAATTTTTATCTGAAAAATTTTTCTCTCCCGGAATTGATTTTCGAGATATTCGACTGGATGGATTAAAATGGTCCACCCTGTATATATTTTGTTTCTATATATTTATTAAATTTAAGTAATAAAGCCATTTCGAAATTTTTGTTTACATAACATATACTATAGATTTTTAGTACTGGCAGTGAATATCGAAACGCAGCCAGATCGATTTGCTCAAGCTTAAATCATTAAACTTAGACATCTTTTAGTCGTCTCTTGGATGACTTGGTGTTGTCTAGATAGTCATTCTTTTAATTCGCAATTTTCATATCCTACGATCAACAATACGGATACAGATCTCAAGATTATGCAGGATACAAAGATTCTGTCTAACTTTACATCAGTCAGTGATGCAATTCTCGTTCTAACCCATTGTCGCTATTTTTCCTCTTTTTTATCAAACGAGCTTGTATCGCAGTCTCCGTATGTTAGATGTCGAAGGTGTCGCGAATCGGCAACAACGAATTCTTCCCGTGTTCTTTACGCGAAAATGCTGATTGTCATCGGCTAAATCCGTCGAAATAGTACAACGGCCATCGGCACATATCGCCCACATGCTGATATGCGTTGAACCATAATTAGCACACAGCTGCACATAACGCCACAGCAACGTATTTACGGTGATTCTGTTGGATTGAGACGCGTGGTATATCATGCTCTTTTACGTCGTTACGTAAAAGCGAAGGACGGCGCCGGGCTAAAAATAGACGCGCAAGAGTCGCGCTATCCGCGTCATTTCTGTTCACCGTCCTTGTCTTTATTCCCGTCTCCATCCCCGTCTCTATCCTTATTCCTTGCTCCCCGTCTCCGTCAACATCGCCATCCTCGTCCCCGTCCCCGTCAGCATCGCCATCCTCGTCTCCGTCCCCGTCCCCGTCAACATTGCCATCCTCGTTCCTGTCCCCGTCCTGTCCCCACCATGTTCCCATCACCAACCTATCCATTTATCCTTCCTTCTCGCGCTCTCACTGTTCGCCGCCATCGCGGCCGAAAAAGAAAGCCGCCGCGGGAACAACGCGTATGTTGCATTCCATCGAGTTTTCCTCTCAAGGTCAGATAGCCCACCGTTCGAATTCAATACGAACCGCCTCGTCTTTAATACCTTCTCAGATACCGAGGCTCTCTCGCATACCTGGCAGCGGTTCTCATTGTTCACGTAACTAAAATCGTTCCGTGCGCATGCACTCTCACAAATTTCTCTGACCGTCTGATGGTTTGACTAATCCCAATTTCCAAGTACGCAACGGAATTATTTTGGAGAAACAATTGGAATCGATTTTAAGACCAAATAATGCAATTCCAATTTGTTAATGAATACCTCCAATTTCACGAAAAGCGTCAAATTTTCGCACTTTAAGCTATTTGGAAACGTTTAGAGAAACGCTGAATCGATTTCAAATGAAAGAAACATCCTTCTATTTTGGCAAAAGATATGTAAATTTGATTAATATAATTGATTAAAATAATACAAACTTTAGCAAATGTATCATAACAAATTGAATTCTACGATAAATATATCCTATGAATGCTCAAACTCCATCTTTGATTTCTTCGATTAGTGTATCATAATGTATTATTCGATTTTGAGACGACGCAGAAAGCCGAATCGGAACACGAGGGAAATCAATAACGGCTAATCGAAGCAACAACGGACGGCGTCTGCCGTTGGTTGGCAACCGGCTGGAATTTCCTCTATCGGATGTCTGCGTATTCCAGATCGTTCTACGAATATCCGTTGATTGTGCTGTGACAATACGCTCACTGAGTACGATCATGGTACTTCGGATCGATGGATCGGTGATCTAATCGTTATAACGCATTCGGAATTCGAAATTTCCGGGGATTGCCAACCTCTGCCTAGCGAATACGGTGAAAAAGACGACATTTCAAAGACTGCTTTTATATCGGCAAAGGCAGACGCGTAGGGCGCAGCCATACGCGTACACGACATGAGCGTGCCAGAAAGTGTGTGTATGTGTGTGTGGAGATCGTAGTCACCGTGAGTCTTGGGGTAGGGCAGTGGAAATTTCCACTGGTGTGCCCGCTGGGACGGTCAATACTCTCTCTCTCCGTGCCGTAACGCGCGCCGCAACGACGGCGGATTACAGGGTGTTTCAAACACAATCGGCACGCGCCGCGCACCGTTACGGCTTCCCGCCTCCGGGGAATCCCCGCTAGGAAGTCCATGGATTTTTCGATCAGCCCGATTCCGAGGCCGGGAAAATGAAACTACGAAGCCACGACGCGCAGTCGACCGTAACGAGATTACCCGCGAAACCTTAATTCCGCTCGGGGCAATATAGAACAATAGTCTTCAAGACACCTATGGAGGTTTCACTTCTTCAATCGATTGAAGAGACGTTTATCCACATAGGCGATTAATGTCATTACCTTTAATTAATGTCATTACCTTGAAACCAAAGTTCTTAATGCGCAATATATATCGTATCTGAATTATATTTTATATTTTAAAAAATCATTATATCCTTTTATATTAGTGGTAACTATTATATATTAAATATCAAATTTATTTGCGGTGCATTTCGCATGAGCAAAATAGTAAAAATTCACAAAAAATCATTACTATTAGGCAAAATGCGCAAACTACTGCAAGATTGACGAGATTTATATTTTTTAAAATTTATCTCCCATTACGTTATCAATTATTGTCTGATCGTTTCTCATACTAATTGCTAATATAATAAATATAATAGTGATGACTATTACATCGGAAATAGTTGCTTTAGAATGTGCACACATTTACTACGAAGTCCTTTCGTGTTGGAACTCGTGCCCAAAATGATTCATCACAAAATGTCATGTCTGATATTTTCAGAGTCGAGTAATACTTGCCTCAACTCTTGGTTATCGCTTTTCAACATACTTCACGAACATGCGTTATAACTTTGAATTAACATAAGAATGTATCTAATAATCTTTTAAAATCGTTGTAAATGCGATAGAACGTATTTAAACCGCTAGAATTCCCGTATTGCAAATGCATCAAAGTTTAACCAATTATTGATGAATGTACATATAATATATGATATAAGAACAACATTAAACGGTTAAAAATAGTCTGCTTCCCTGAATATGAATACAAGGAGACCGAGACCTGTGCGAAGAGACCTGTGCAAGTATTAGCGACAAGTCTAGCGACAATCCTGACTCTACTCGGATATCATATCCGATCCCAGCACCATCTCGGCGTCACCGCCAGGAATCGGTCCCTGGCCGAGATCGGTAAATTTGAGTCACCCGCGGGATGGTTTTTCACGCCAGAAGAGGAAAGACAGGAGAGTATGAGGCGTGACCGACGAGCATGTGATTTCGGCGTGACGCAACGTTACCGTACACGGCGAGATCGACGGTGTATTTTTTGGCAGCCGATACGTTTAAACCGTCGATCGATGTGCCAAATGCTTGCTTTATCGTCCCACTCCACGTGCCATAGATCGGGCCAGGAAACGTGGAAATAGCACGCCGAGCTCTTTAGTCTTTCAGTCTAGGCTTAGCCGAAAGTTGCCTAGAGTAATTCCCAGATGAATTCTCCCTTCTATGACGATTTCCGAGGAGAGGTTTCACCGCTGCCAGGTCCAACGCGCCCGGTTGTGAAAAAGCAACACTATAACAATTTTATTATTGTTTTTCGCGGTAGGAGAAGAGATGATTCCCCATTCGTGATGAAATTGTCTAATAAAATCGATATGAGTGTCGACAAACAGTCTAGCTGTTTTCCCAACTATCACCTTCCCAGAAATTAAATTCCCAAAAGTATGAATTTATGTTACAAGCCTCGCTGCAAACTGTTTATTAAATCATGAATACTGCTTTAAATACTGCGACCGACACAATTATCCTTTTCTCTGAGGAAGTATGAATTAGTAAAAATATCAGAATGCTGAAAACTCATTTTCAGATACATTCAGAAAGTTTATTTCCTTATCAGAATCATTCTTCGAACGTACAATATTTTGAAAGGCTAGAATTCTATACGTTCCTATTCGTCGCTATCCGTCTCAAGAATCGAAACTGAGCTAGACAGTTGTTAGCATCTCAAGGAAAGTATTCTCGGAAACGATCGGCAAATGAGACACGCTCCAAGATCCAGTTCAGCACCATGTCTCTTATTCCGAGATTCTCGTTGGAAGCGTCGAATTAATTTTAGACTCTCGCTGTATTTCCGAGGAAAGCCTCGTCTCTCCTTTCGAATTGCGCGACGCGAGACGCATACATTCCATCCGTTGCATCCATCTTTCGATTGGCGAGAACCAGCAGTAATCGACGATGTCTTGTGCGCGAAACTTTTCAAAACAGACAGAACAGACGTTGTTAATTGTTGCATAAAGGTCGCTGGCAGACACCGACGTCATACCTTTCTACTAATCAACAGTAGTCGTGACTGTCTGAGGCTGCAACTCCCGTCTTCGATGAATGGAACGTACGGGGGGATCAATAACACGAAATTAAGCTCCATTCGTTTTAATTCTCGCCGAATACTTGGCAATCGTTCCGTCGTCGCGCGGCTGTTTTAGATAGCGAATGCAGGCCGGTGTAATAGAAACGGAGGTGTCATATTGCAAATATCCGCGAATCCATCAAGCGAGCGTAAGGAAAAGAGAAACGACCGACTCGTTTCAGGAGCGACGGAGAATCGAAGTCGTGAGACAAATTTGAATGCCGATCGATGGAGAGAATCGTGCTATGTAGACGCTGAACGCTCCGAAAAATTTTTCACAAGCGCGTGAAGCGTCTCATAAAACCATTGGGAAATCTGCCAATGGCATTGTTTGGCGACGCGAATTGAGATTTATTTCTGCAGTGGCGAACCGAATATTTGTTCCAAAAATATCCGCGCGCTTCGGAATTCTGAGGGATACTCGCTTTCTCAGTACATGTAAATGCGACGGCCACCGCAACGGCAAGCATATTTAATTTATTGTAAATCAGTAAAACATGGAGAGACAGAGAAACGGTCGTAAAACGGCAAAGCAAAGCCATTGGTGCGTCGGCGACAGAAATCCATTTGGATGATTCACGCGGCCATTACGAGAACATGACGGTGTAAACTTGAGCCATGAGAAGCGTCAAATGTTCTATTCACATGAGACGAGCTTATAAAGAGACGAGGTTTCTCCGTCGCTTCGACATGTAGCCTCCTGAAGAGGAATACTCTCACAAGTGATGGAACGGTGGATTAACTAACAGCACAGGCAGTCATGCAATTTGAATGCAACGAGAATCTTTAAATAGCTATTTCGGAGAGCACGCTCTTCTCTTCTTTCAAGCAATTTCTCGCATCCGCAGAGATGTCGAGATCCGCAGTAGAGAGCGCGAAGAGAAGGAATATGATCCTTTCCAGACCTTTTCATTTTTTTAAAACTTTTATCATGAAATATAAGATTCACTTGTCTTAAATCTCTTTTTGTACGTAAAATATTATTAATTAGGAGGAAATGCGATTTCTCATCAAGTGAGATAAAATTTCAGGAATTAATTATTACATGAGTAATTCTCTTATTTAAATATAATATGAAGAATATATTTAATTAATAATTAATGAAAACAAAAGGATATAAAACGTAATATAATCTATATAAAATATAAAGTTTGCTTGCACTTAATTAAGTTTTCTTGCATATAAAAAATGATTCACTTTCATTAGTAAAAATTGTAGTTTCTCATTTCGAGGAAAGAAAATATTAATCATCTCGTATTATCAACGATATTACGTATGATCGTCAGCCTTCAGTTATATATGCGACAATTTAATCGTAAATGAAAGGTTGTCTGCAAAGACATATCATCCTAATACCGCTCTCGTCATTGTCACAATTATGTACAAAGCCTTCAACTCAACATACCAATTACTTTCCATAGAACTGTGAATATACATATGTATAATCGTGTGGAATGTATAAACATATTAAAATACAAAACTGGAGATTTACGGAGATACAAAGAATCTCGATTAGTCAAATTAGCTGATGAATTAGTGCGTAATTAATCGTTTCAAATAAATACAAGATGGAACAAATATTTTTCAATTTATAAAAGTTTAATATCAAAATTATTATACAAAATTTATTATAATAATTTATGTTTTATATTAAATATTGGTTGAATTTCTGTAAATGCGCAATCGCTGTTGCGGTAATGGTTCAACATATAAGATGATATAACATGATGATATAACATCCTGAATAGTAGAATTCTGAACGCAAGATAGTAATTATTTGGTTTTGCTTGTTATCTAACAAAACTACCACTCAGAAGTCATAAGTTTGCGGTAAATAAATCATCGAATATATGTATATTTTGTCGAAGAACTGCATATAATCATAAATTCAAACGTAATATGATTTGTTTCAATATTAAACGAGAAATTTTTAAATATTATTATTAATTTTTATGCACATTTAAAAGTCTCTTTTTCGCAGAAATATAAACGTCTATAAACTGACACAGTCACGACAGCATAATCGAATAAAATTTAAATATGTGATAAATTCAGTGCTTTTCTGTTGCTAATTTGTTGCCTTATTCACGATTTTATTGCTTCAGTCGATTTAATGCCAACTTAATATAATTATATTTAAATATTTGAAACATGCAAAATCACATGAAAAGTAAAAAAATTATGATAGCATGTACAGTTACAAGAATATTGTTTTGTTTAATTGCACAAGTTAATTGCACAAGTTTCATCATTATTACGAAGAATCAAATCGCTAATAAATCATAATAAATGTGTAATTAGAAATGAAATAAAAGTAATATAAAAAATATAAAAGAGTCCGCTCTGATAAAACTGTGAGTTAAAACATCGGAAAAATCGTGGCGACAGAAAATATCGCGGAATAGACCAGGCTGGCGCCAATATTCCTACAGTCGCACGTACACACGTATCCGCGTGTATGTATACTAGCGTGCATTGGTAACGTTATTGCTTATCGACATTTCCACGTAAAAGATACATATGATATCAGCGATCGAACATAAACTTTGTACGGCAAAATGACGCCTCGCGTCGGAAATTGATTCGCTGGGCTCGGTTCGCCGAGTTCCTGATCGGATCAGGATTCCGCTATTTTTCAACGGCGACACAACGTCGCGGGTTACCTCGCAAAAAAATGCGAGTTCACGCGTCTCATGCGCAAAAAACAGCAACGCGCGACCGTGCCTTCTTGTGCATTTCTGCGGTACGTGGTCATCAAACAAAGAACGGTAATCCGTTCATGGACGCGCACTTCTTGCCTTTATACGCGCGAGTCTTTATAGTCTTAATAGAAATAAACTACACAGTCACTAGCCACTTAAGGAATATTTCTTTGAATACTAGTTTGAAGTCACGGCAAGTCATGTTTACTGTTTCTACAGGAAGCGCGTAGTAATCTCGCCAATAATGAAAAAAATACTTCAATCTTATATAAGGAATATATAAAATTCTAAGATAGAAATCATGATAGACATTAAGAATTTATAGAGCTATTTACGTAAAGTTTTAATCTGATTGTGAAGTTTCTATCTATTTAATTTATCTTAAAATCCAATGACTGCTAAAAAAAGTTGAGTTTCTCGTATAAAAACATATTTTTTCGTTCTTCCTTTTAAAAATGAACCAATTAAGAGAGTAAAAGCGATAACGCGATCTTCCTTCCTTCCGTGATGCGGAACGTGTCTGATGTCACGTGGCGTTTGTTTACATGCGTTCGGGCCCACGTGGGCATAGGCGACTACGTCTCTCGTCTACGAGCGCGAGCAGAACTCGAAAGCGCGGGTCTGCACGATAAAACGCGGCCCGCGCGCGCGAAAGGGCGCGTCTTTCGTTCCAGAGAGCGAAAGGCGCCGGTCGTTTTATCGTACGAGCCGTCGGTAACGCAGGCCGCCTGAAACAGTGTGGAAGAGCTCGAAATCATTCACAGATGTCATCAAGCTAATTGGCGTGGCCCCGATCGTCATCGCCGGGACGACCGCGTGGCGGCTGATCAGCATCCACGTGGACCCGCGCGGGTCAACCGCGCGTTACCGGTTCCGAGCGCGCGACAACGTTCGCGCGCGCGGCGTGATCGCGTGTTCACGTACGAGCGACACTTGTCTCGTCTTGCGATACCGGACGCAAACGCGTAACTTACGAGGCGTTTCAATCAGAAAATAAAAAAAAACCATCGAAATTTATCTTTAACTGTAACAAATTTAATTAACTTGAGTTTATACTCGAGCATTGGCTAAAGGGGATGTGAGTAGACATCAAAACTAGTTTTAGAGATTTAATTAGAAAGCGTTAGAAGTGTATAAGAAACATAATCTTTGCATTGCATGAATTGTGCTTGCAGATCTTAGTTCAAATGAACGAGCCAATTAAAGTTTGTTAATCTTTCCGATTAAAAAACTTTGATTGGCACGTTTACAGAGAATTGTCTTGATTAGGAAGATTTTTTAGTAAATACGAAACCAAGAAGCTCCACACGTGAAGCAAATATAATGCGTTAAAACATTTCAACGTTTCTGTTATACAGAATGGAATTATTTTATCTCAAGAAACTATGTTTAAAAAACGATTGTTTAATTTTCTCAAACTGCCACTATAGAAATAATTATTCTCTTTTAAAGCTCTTTTAAAACTCGATTAATTTAATTTAAATCTCGGAAGTATGAACACAGTTTTACGCTTTATGATTCAAATTCCCGTTTTAAATGTGTATTTGTAATTACAATTTTAAATTCACCTATCTCTTCAATTAATACGTTAAATTAATTAGATTCAACTTCCGTCGGGGATGTAAGAAATTAACCAAATATTATCAATTATGCAAATATGATGCAATTTCTAATACATATAAAAATTTAATGTTATTTCAAAAATATATATTTTCTAATAAGTAGCATCTTGAACCGTAATAAATATTCCGTAGTTCCATGATAGAAGTTTTATAGCAAATTTTCCACAGACTCGCGCGAGAAATAGCACTACAACGCGAGTACATTAAACTTACATCGTTAATTGAATAAGATAATCAACTGATAACGAGTCAACCATGTATAATATAATCCTACAAATTGCATAATTGCATTGAGACATTTAATTTTATTTTAACATTTGTTAATTAAATTATATTTTAAACACAATTAAATTATATTTCAAACAATGTATTTATATCCGCAAGAGAGATGTTTTTCTATTTTTATTTTTAATATAACGTACGCGCACATGCAAATTCGAAATAATACGCAAGCTAGACACACCGAACTGATCCCGTAACTTTTTATAACGAGGAATTGTTTCGTTTTTAACGCACAACTTAAATACCAACATTAGTTAAAATCACTAAAACCACTATCGTCATGGAATAAAACTGAACACAAACATGCTGGAGATTTCAAAACTGCCTAGTATAACTTATAATGTTTACAGCATTTTATGATACTGATTATTATCGTAATTGCTTATATTTAAAAGAAGCAAAAATAAAACGCCATTAATTAATCTATTGATAAATTTTGCTGATATATAAATCATCTAATGTTCTGAACCTTGCCTTCTAATGAATTTCGCACACCATTTCTCTCGGCGAAAATTAGTTTCAAAGCTATTTTCGTATCCAATTTCGAATTGTCAACATTCATTAATTAGTAACTAAACAAAGTTGACTGAGTTAATGAATAAAATTACTGTATTTATTTGAAACCTATAAATCAATATATCTCGTAGATTTTAATATTTTATTTTATTTTATCACTATTGTTATTATTCATATGCGATTTTTTAAATTTATACATATAATATTATTATTTTTTAATTATATTTGTATTTTTTCTGATTGATATTTTATTATTTAATTTGTGTAAAGAGAATAATATTCTTCTCCTAATTTATCACACTTTATTTTATCATTAAATATTTCATTGCAAAATTTTCAATGTATAAACCTGCAGCTTTTAAAGTTTCTCTCTTCAATCTTTTTGCGCTGTTAGTAATTATTGACCGCTAGACGAGCAGCGCGCGGTGCAATCTACAGAATCAAGTGGCGGCGAGTAAAATGCATCTTTCTGCCAAACACACGAAAATATCGCGTCGGCCGACCTACTTTTCTAAGAAACGCATTAGTAGAAAAGAGACGGATAGCGAGTGTGAAACGTGTGAAACTCCTCCCTTGACTCACGCAAAGGAAAAAAAAGAGAATAACGTTCTAATTGCATAACGTCGTAGCGAAAGATTTTGCTCGTTGCAGCACGGATGTTTTATGAAGAAAGATACTCTTATCTCTTGTCGTTAAAAAAAGACTTATATTTTTAGCGAGATTCTTACACAACATTTAAGCAGCGCAGACGGATAAAGTTGCAACTCGCACGACGCACTGAGAAAACGAGACGAAAAGAGTCTGGCGACACAGACTCGCGACGGATAATCCAGATAAAATCTGAAGAACGGATAACGTTACACTTGCCACAGGCGCCAAGACGTCGCGTTGACGTTCCTGGAATTGCGTCGTTCGCCACCTCTTTCAGGGAGATCGATAGCGCGGGAAAGGATAATAACCGCTGTGTGCATATGAAAAGAGATCCTGACACATGTCTTTCTTATTCACTTCCAAGATAAATACTAAAAGCGAAACGATCCTCGTTATAAAAAAATTACGGAACAGTGTGTCTTGCGTGAATTTGCGTTCGTGTACGTGTACGTGCGTTATACATAAAAAATAAAAATAGCAAGACATCTCTCTTGCGAAAATACACTGCTTAAAATTAACAAATGTCAAAATAAAATTAGATGTCTCGGCAAGTAATTTTTAATCAGATCTGATGCTTCGACAATTCAGATAACTCGCCGCGAGGAGTCTCCTGGACCGCATAGTCATTTGGATTTAGCGAATTCACGGATCCGAACTCAACATTCTACGAACACATACATCTATACATCATCATGCATTCTTATACAAATGCTTCTGTAAATAATAGTATAAAAAACAATCAAGAAAAAAATTAAAGCAACATATAGTATAAAAATAAGAATAAAATTTCTTGTATTTTTCTCTAGATATCTTATAGCTATCTTGTATCTAGAAATTATGATAGAATACTAAACAGAAAAATTTCGCCACAGACTACAAATCCAAAAATCATAACTTGCCTATATCAATTATACTCCGGATTACGAAATACATCAATTAATTTTAAATATTTAAACAACAATTTTAAATATTTAAATAATAAACATTAAACTGTCTCAAATTAAAACGTGCGTTGAAAAGACCAAACATTAAAACGTTGTTTCAATATTCCGTCGTATTTTGATCCGTGTCCTTTGCTCATTTTTGGTACTCCTTCGAGATTTAAATACGTTGTGCGACGACAACGGAATCAGTGGCGCGATAGACGCATTAGACACGGCACGGCGGCAAAAGGATTTAACTGAAAGAAGGCCACGGCGTAGTAGGCCAGCGTGGTATTGATTTCGGTTCGCCGGAGTGCTCTCTGCATCCGCGCTTTCAGTGTCACTCGAGTACGGCGTAGATGCGACAGGAAGGGGTCGGACAAGGGTGACGGCGCGGCGCAGCGCGGAAAAGCGACCTGGCCGTCGCTCTCATTCAGAACGGCGGGCTCATATTCCGCCGTGCGACGCAAGATGCGCAACGAAAATGATGATGGCGCAGAATGAGCAAAGAGCGTGAATTTCGCAAATTTCCGAGGAAGAAGTCGCGATCTCGTTGACTCTTCACCGGAACGTACGGGTGCTAATTGCCACTTCAAAGATCAGATTTTAGATACACTTTAGATGAAACTTTATTACATTTATTGACGCTCCATAAACATCTTATCTATAAAGATCTTCTGAGTAGAAAATTAATTATCTCGGCACATAACACTTAAATTTATTGAACAAGATTGCACGTATTGCGTTTTATTCTCAACGGATACAATAAATCTTTCAAAAATAATTAAGACAAAATTAATGGTGATATACTACAAGATAGCAGTGTCCATTGGCAACTTAACGAGTCTTCGACTTACATCTTTTTTTCGCGCGATTACGATAATTAAAAAATATAGTGTATGTTTAATAGTTAATATCCCGAGCTCTCGATATATCAAAAATTATAATATCGTGGAAGGGCTAATGAGAGCTATAACACGCTGTTGATGGTGCGCAGTAACTAATAAGATTTATTTAGTATAATTACAAACGTTTCGGCTTACCTTTAAGCCATCCTCAGTGTGCACGTTCAACTTTCAAATCGGTTCCGTTAACAATGTACCGTTAACATTGTTAACGGAACCGATTTGAAAGTTGAACGTGCACACTGAGGATGGCTTAAAGGTAAGCCGAAACGTTTGTAATTATACTAAATAAATCTTATTAGTTACTGCGCACCATCAACAGCGTGTTATAGCTCTCATTAGCCCTTCCACGATATTATAATTTTTAAAAAATATAGGTATGTTTAAAATGAATTTTTAAACTAATTTGTGAAATAATTGTAATTGTAGAAATAAATGAATTATATCTCAAGTTTCTCGAACTTTTTCTCCGATAATAATTTTTCCAAGATCGTTATAAGCATTCTTTATTTTACTCGTAATTTCCTAGCGAAATTATATATTCTGTGTTCGACTCATCGCGCGCATCAAATCCTAATTTTATCTTATCATGAAGAAACTTTGCTACTGAAAGGACTTTGAACAAGACTTTAAACTTAATTCGCTTTTTATAACAAGTAAATTAGCTCGCAATGCGAACGATAAGGAAACTGCCATGTTATTTCAGGTACTCTTGGCTCGCTGATTAATTCAGTAATCAGTCGAGTTATCTGGAATATGACTTTTACTCTACGAGTTTGATAACTTGAAATCTATTGTATTTAACAGCAGTATCTCGATTCGCTGGCTTCGTTCTGACCGACTTCTTTCTTTTATCGGTATTTGCACGGCGATGAGCAATCGGTAAGTGCAATGAGGCAACTCGTGACGGGTGACGATCTCAGGCATAAGCACGTGGGATAACGCGGGAGCTCGCCGGTGATCGATTATCGCTGAGCACGTGCGACACAGCGGTGCGGAGAACCAGTGAACAGACCGCTAATACCGGTTTCCCTTGAACGGATCGGCTTCGCATCGGCGCATCGAACGAGAGCGGAGCAGCCGAGCTGCATGTCGTCCTTGCTGAGAATCTCAGGCAACCTCGCAGCAAGGTCGATTACGCGTGTTTCTGATCGCCGAGCCGCCTCGTCCGATCACCATCGACGAAGCTTTCTCGCCTAGCGCGCGTGACAAAAGCGCGCGAGGCAGCTCGAACCGTTCAAATTTCACGGTTACGTGATTAGGGCGCAGATACGAATCTAATCGACTCGCTAGAACGCCGTTAAATTGACACTAATGAAACGCGACGGCCATCAAGATTGCCTGCCGAGCAGTAACAAAGATGTGAACGAGCGAGCATTAAAGCGTAGACGCTCCGGTCGCTTATCGAAGTCGGACGACCCGCCGACATGTGCGAGCGTTCCCTCTTTGAAGCGGCGCACTGGATGGAAACGCGAGAGGGATTGCCGTTAACGATTTCAGCTTACGCGCACCGACGTCAAACGAAGACGAATGGATTTTCTTGATAGGCAGATCTCTACGCGCGGATCGTCACGTAACCGAACGGAGTTAACGACGTTTCATCGTATCGCGACACATGTGCTAATACAACGATCGGTGCACATTGAGTCGCGTGATTCGAGATCCTCGAAAGTCGTACGCGTCGGAATGGATAACAGCAGGATATATCAATAATGCGCAGCGATCCCGCGTAATAACGATGTGTATACTATCAGGCAGATTCTTTTATAACTCAAATTACTTGGTATCTATATCTATAAAGTGTCTCTTTTCTTTAATCTATGACGTAAGGATTACGTCAAAAGCCGATCACGCGCGTATGACAAACACATTAGTGAGTTAGATATGAAACTAGCAAAAGGAATTGTTTTTAATAAAATAGCTGATTCAGTGATCAAAAACAAATAAATTTGGAAGAGATAAAATTCTGTCTCTCTTTTTTCCTTTCCCTACTTTTCACTTCTGGAATTTCTGAATTATTTCATAAACGTGGATGTATTAATAATATTATATATTGATAAGTTATTTTTATATACATAACTTAAATAAATATTTGTTATATTCGCACAGACAATGATTCATTTGAGCATCATTTTGGATCACATATAATGATCACATACGAAACAACAATCGGTTGACGACCGTGATATATGGAATTTGCGAAATCGCTCGACAAATTCGAAAGAAATGACTTATTTGAAAAATGTATTCCGTGACGTCGCCACACTGGTAAAAGGTAATTTTTGTATTGCTAGTGAGAAGTTGAGGTGAGTCTAGAACCGCATCGAGATGGAATTCCATGACGCATACAGTGATTACGTGTAAAAAACTCAAGTACACTGAACGGCCCAGATTTATCGTTTTCTTCTTTAGTCATTCTTCAAGGAGTTTAAAATCAATTCTTTTAATTAAAGGAACTATTCTCCATAGTTTAAAATAAAGTCTTCTTTGGCGAAAATTTAATCTCAAAACATCACTCTCTCATTTTCAATAATCTTTTAATAATGAATATCTTTGTAATTAAAGTTACATTTTAGTTAAAATTTGATTGAAAAAGTTAAAAAACATTCAATTTAAATACAATCACAGCAGTTTCAATCAAATACTGATCTGTTTGTAAAAAATATATATTGAAATTCTGATATTTTGCAACAAAAATTTGTTTTTCACGAGTGTAACACATGTAAAATAAATTCATAACACAGATTTAATTCCGCTTTCAACAGCGCAATAATTAAAAGTTTAGATTATCAAATATCAAATAAGTGTTACATTGAACTCGCGCTAATTTCTAATACGACGATAAGATACAATAACGCCTACATTCCGTAATATATAATCAAAGAAATTAAGATTTAATCGAAAGTTGCGAGTTTCTTTCACTGAAGAACATGTATTCTTCTTATAACGTGCATTTGTTCTGGAAAAAAAATGATTTTTCGAACATTAATCCATAACCATTTAATTATAATAACCATTTAAATACTACGCAATACATAAGTGCCAAGATAAATTGTTCGAATGTTTCAAAAGAGCATTTTACAAGCGTTATATATCTTCTATTTCAATAAAGAGGTATAACTAATCTTACTATGTGTTACCCATTCGCATGATGCGATGCTATAATCTACAATACTGTTCTCGTAATTCCACGAAACACGAGAGACACGTAAACGCATTATCTTTGCAAATACCAACGAAATGCATGCTACGTCAGCGCGCTCCGCGATTAAACGCGGAAAAAGAGCTGCGTTACAAAATTATCTATTGTATTGCGAAATAATCGTTTTACGACATCTCTTATTTCCAAAGAATTACGAGATATCCATAAGTCATTAAAAGACATCAACAATTCTAGCTAATTTGTTCCGTATACGAAACAGCGTTTCGTACGGAAACAAAAGCGCTACCTGTATCAGCTCGTCAAAGTCCAACAGCGACGATCGTCCTTGTAACGCAAGCACAAATGCTCCACCCGCGCGAAAGCGTGCGCTGTTCCTCGCGAGAGATTTGGCGGCGATCGTCGCGACAAACGTTGGCAAAAACGGCGACGCGAAGTTGCCGCCGACGGCGGATCGCGTCACGATAGGCGCCGTTCATCGTGACGCCGTTACGCCAAAAATAACGGAGCTGTTCCGGCGATTTTATTCAGATCCGCACGGGTACGGTCTGATCGCACGTGCGTCGTCCGCGTCGCGACGCCGGGCGATTGTCCAAATCGCGCGCGCCAATGTGACCGTCATCGGTCATCCTCCGTTTCCCCTCCGGCAGAGAGAAGAAATTTTTGCGAATTACGCCCGCCGATACTTCGTCTGCAGTACCGTCTTTCCGTTTCCCAGAAATCGGTTCACTTCTCTCGGAATATTCACCTGCTTGTCACCCGCTACATGCTGCCAAAATCGCGAGGTGAGCGCACGAAACGAGCGCCATTCTCCTGTAAAGAGAATATCGCACCCACGGAAGTCCCGTAAGAAAATTGCGAGACTATATAGTTTCACGATTGCCATGAATAACAATTTTGAATAAATTTATCGATGCGTTTGAAATTTGCGTACATTCGCGTAGAATTGCGTTATTTGAACTTCAAGCGAAAAATGGATATGAATATGAATCAAATTTTGCGATGAAACAAGGCTCGATGTGATTTTGAATAGAAAAAAAAATTATACCAAAAATTAATTGCGAAAAGATACTAATTATTATAATTTTTAGTTTGATTCTGAAAAAAATGCGCTTAATAATCTATTTGTTATTTTTAATTCCATTGTGCATAGCTATCAA
>JANQDE010000243.1:108195-133367 GCA_037157785.1 Cephalotes varians | reverse complement strand
GGTAGCCAACGAGTGATACGATCTCGTTGCCAAATGATGATTTAACGTGCGCGCGTTAACTGGAAACGAATTTTATCTAAAGTTGCATAAATACCTCGTGCATTTTAACTAAAAATTTTTAAAAGCGTTGCGCGTCATTGGGTACGCTAATAATCTAAAGTAGTTAGGTAGAATCATAAAAAAACTCGATAAATGTTAACGTCGTAGAATTAATTCTCAGTATAGCTCTTGCAAAAATTTTGTCAAGATTCTGATACTGCAGGATTCTTACAAAAATGTTTTTACGATGCTTTGAGAGATAAATATTCTTATTTTTAACGATTTTTTTATATATAATAGAAAGAAAATATAATTTCTTTTTTTTTACATTATATACGCATAATTATGCACTAAAATAAAAAAAATGCAAGAAAATGATTTTATCTAGTCTATTTTTTATATATATAAAAAAAATTATATTTTTTAAAATTATTGTTATTGTTATTACTGTTATTTGTTTTATATCATGAGATCTAAAAGGCAATTGTATGTTGAGAGGATTAAATAAAATTATGGTACACAATATTCTTGATATTTGAATCACGAATTTGCAAAGTGTAAACTCGATGACGCACAACACTTTTAGCAGCGTCGAAGTGCACAACAAATTCATGTCGCTTCAGATAAAATTCGCTGCAGTTAACGCGCGCAACAGATAAGCGTAATCTTAGTCCCTCCGGCTGCGTTACATTTATAATTATTGTGCGTCGAATGTGATTAGTGACAAAGCATCGCGGACGTACGTTGAGTAAATTAGCGCGGACTATTTTTACACTAGTTCGCATCGCGTATTCTCGCAAAAACGCGTTCCGTGTTTACATCGAATCATTCTTGGCACATGATGCGCCTCGCCTTCTAATCTGACTTATTGTTAGATCGAGCCTACACGAGCGTACACGCACACTATTAAACGTAAGATGCCAAAAATAATACATGTTAATAAAATAGTTCTGAAAACTCAAACTTAATCAAAACGAATTTATTCTTGACAGATTTTATCAAGTCAGTTAAAAATAAAAGCAGTCGATTTTTCGATATTATTATGAAGTGTCAATAATTAGTATAATATTTTAAAAAATTTTGTATATACAAAAGGAATTTTTAATATTTATTCGAGTAATATAAATAATGTAATTATTTTTTTATAACAATGCGGTTCAAATGTTATTTTTTTAAACTATAAACTCATTAAAGTTATAATATTATATTTCTAAATTTCTAATTTTTTTCCTCATTCGCGTTTTAATCGCATTACAACTTCGCGATTTTATGTCAATTTTCGATCGACTGACGAATATGTCTCGTTTATAAAACGATAAAAGAGAATCTTTTGTAAACTTTGTTACGTAAATTTCGCGGACGCGGAAATAATATTTAACGAAACGTTCGAAACGTTTTGTAGAATTATGTAGGAACGCTTTGTTGCGAGCCGAGGTCTTAAGTATCTGAATCACGGTGCACTATTCTATCATATAATGCTAATATTGCCGGCGACAACGTAAAGCGAACTTGGAAAATGTAAACAGATTGGCGCGATGTGTATCGCGTGAGCGTTGAGTGTGTGCGGCGCGAGGAAAAACGTGACGCCCCTCTCTCTCTGGCTCTCTTTCTCTCTCTCTCTTTCTCTCTGGCATGGACACAACAGGAAAAGCGCTTATTTTCGTAGCGAAGAGAGGAGGAGGCAGCCGCTAAATATAAACGCGCTCAGTCATACCCACCTTCGCCCTCGCACTCGCTGGCGTCAGTGCATCGTTGCATCGATGCTTATCAATTTATGTGATACGTTGACGACACAGAGTGATTCTTCGCCGGCCGATGCCTTAAAGATTAAAAGTTTTGAGCACGAAACAAAAGAAAAAAAATATGTACGCATATTCCTCGTTTATCTCCCACTCATCTTTGAAATCATATTGTAACAAATCACGGAAAAAAATGCTGGAATTTTCCGTAAACGAATGTGGAAGAAGATTGTGACATCAAAATAATTTGGACGATTCTTTCCTCATTTTTAAGTCATATCCCTTAAATCAACGTATAATCAGGAAACTCTGTCAATATTTTACAGAGAAGAAATCAATCTTGTTTGGAGTTTAATTTCTTAAGTTTAATTTCTTTCAAATTTGCTCTTTGAGTATATCGAAATTGCGATATAAAAAGTCGACAAATCGATAAGCCAGATTCATTTTATCTAAATTATTGATTGAAAATGCCTTGACTTTAAAGATGAAGTAAAAACTGAAAATGATAATGATAATCGATTCCTTTTTTACGATGCTGAAAATGAATGTATTAGTCATGTCACAAATAATGATAAAGTAATACGAGTCTTAATGACATTTCGCGCGGTTATCATTTTGTTCCAATAATGATGAAATATAAAATGCTGGATAAACACGAAACAATATTATCGGTATGTACGACGAACGAGATAATGGTTTAATTTAATCGAAAATTCGCGCCTTATTCTACTTTCAATATACGTCAATGTATTAAGTCCCGATTATGAAGTCCCAATTAGCATAATGTGTATATATATATATATATATATATATATATATATATATATATATATATCTTCCGTTTCGATTTTTCTTTTTATGTACATACCACGCTTGCGAAATCCGAATCGCTTTCAGAAAGTGATGACACAGCAAAACTAGGCAAAACAAATATATCAACAAAACAAATTATCGCGTTGTATCATATTACTGTTTGTCTACGGATTAAATAACGTGATGGATGCAAAATAATAACACATTTTAATAGTACAACCGTCAGTAGCTATATTTATAGATATATAGGTTAATTATAGATATTTATAAAAAAATGTATTCCTTTATATATCATATGCTAGACAATACCGCACGGATAAGTTTCAAAAATTCTTGAAACATTCGCATTTATTAATATTAACGCATTATCCAGACAATGGCGATCTAAGCAATGAGAAAGACAAATAAAAGTAGATTAAGCATCGCGTAAAAAATGGCCGGTACATCGCGTAAGTCATCAATCATTAATAATAATTGTTCGCCATGAACAAATGTGTATATATATTCCGCTGTGCAGTTCCTACTTCTCGCGAATATATGCGGCACGCGATAGACCCCGGCGATAACCCGGAAAGGAGTAAACGTGCATAATGGGCGTTGCAAAGTTATGCATTGCAATGAGATAATTGACGTCGGCGCGAAAGAAAGATCGGGAAAAAGAAACGGGCCCGACTGTCGCCAGTAATGGAAAGTTTTGTGAAGGATATTCTCGACGTGACTATCCTCGGCCCGCGCGAGAGATAATCGATTCCGCTAATTGTAGGAGAAAAAGAGATGGAGAGAGAGAGAGAGAAAGAGCTTCCTTGAGAGAGGTCGCTAAATCATCGACTATCAGTTAATTCCGCAAAGCTTTCTCTCGACAAATACATCTGTCATGATGTAATCGGTGTTTACGGACTACCGGTGCAGGCTCCCGATAAAACACGTTCACCGGAATTTATAACGAAAGTTCGCCAACCCATGAATTCCGGCAGACTCCGAAAGAAACTGGAAATTTAGAGCGAGTCAGTTCGCGACGCGTGACTAATTTTTCTTTTTTTTTTCGAGAATGGTTTCTGGCAAATCGATTCTTCAGAAATAAAAAATGATCTTCGAAATTACATTTTTGGAAATGATACTTATCAGTAGCAGATGTAGATTGAGCCGACGTACTAAATTAATTAGCGATCGCAGAAAGCATGTGCTTGGTTACAGAACTCGTTTGTATCCTCCCACGCAGAATGAAATTTTCTATCGTGCGTGGTCGATCTCCATTTACGTGCCCATTAGCTATCCCTCGCGAGTTAATCAAATTAATGCGCGGATAAATGGCAGTTACTATGAATAACTCACAACGAATCGGAAATAGTAACTATGTACGATGTATTGATCGGCGTCCCTATTCCGCGCCGGTCCCAGAAGGTCCACCGACCTGAATTCATTTCATTTTTAAATACGCGAGATATTTCCAACCGGTGCATCCGAGGTTTTAACATACGGGCTACGCGAGTAAGCTGAAAAATCGAAGTAAGAGATATATGAGCCACATGACCTCGATCGAGAATTTTAATTTAGAACAAATTCAGAAATCAACGTCATCTGAATTACAAAGATCAGTTAAGCAAGACTTACACTTGCTTTTTTGCTAACAACTAACGTGCTAGACAATAACTAAAAATAAATAATTCTGCACACATGACGCTGAAACTAATTTTAAATGAAGCATCTTTCAATGTAACCTTTCTTATTTCCATTTACATTAATTTTTTTACATTTCTTATTTACATACATTATCTTTCGAGTAATCTTCATTTAATGTTTCATAATATTGGATATTATTTTTAAACAAATTATAATGACTGAGTTCAGCAGAGAAAGCAGCTTTGTAATTGTTGTAAGATTATTTAATATGATTATATGATACATATAAATCCAGTTTATACATTTAGATCTAGTGAGGAACTCAGAGAAAAGAATCAATTGTATTACAGAATTTTATAATTGCAAACTGCTTTTTTTATTGCCAATCTTTTAAAATCTATTTTATACGTTTAGTCATTGTACTCAATATAAATATTTCTATGAATCGACAAATAACCTTTAAAATCTTTCTAATTTTTTTCCGCTTCCGCTTCTGGTTAAAAGCAGCTAGTTGCAATCCACATAGCACTTTTACACGAAAGCTAACAGATAATATGATACTTGCAGCTTGTAAAATTGAAATATTTTAACTTCACTAATGCGCTAGCTGAAAAAGCTTGCTAGTTTATTAATATTTTAAAATACACTTTAAATTAGCGTGCTAGTGCATTAGTTGCTAGTAAAAAAACAACGATGTATAAACGATGCTTAACAAATAGCGGATCATCACGCGTAAAAGATAATTTCATATTAATTTCATATTAAGATAATATTTTCACTCTAATTAATCTTCATGATACACGCCATCCAATTACAATATAATAGTTGTAAAATATCTTGCATAATTACTGTATAATTACTTAACTACTGCATATTTTATATGTAACACACAAAATTGAGTAGTCGCATCACGCAAATTTGATAAAAAAACGTCCTGAATTTCCTTCAGATTAATAACATCCCTACGAAATAATTTCACGTTCGTTCGCTAATTCCCTTCCTGCGGCAAATCCAAGATTCCTCGCGATGTCGCATCCTATCGTAATGATTACGCGGTTGCAACCGTCGCAACTGAATATAGTTCCTGGTCAAGGACTCTTTCTCCCCAAGGCTAAATCTGTAAAACGCGACGCATTTCGAGATTGTAGAAACAATCGCGAATTGTAATTTAACAGAAAGATTTTTCCTGCGACTTGCATCAGACTGATAAAATCGAGAATATCGTGTCATCTTACATTGCCAGTCAAAAGTTTTTGGACATCATGAATACTTACGGTTTAAGGATGAAAAAATTTAAGACGAACACGGATATTCAAAATCAAAGAAAATATTATATTTATTTATACAGTATAAGAAACGAAATAAAAACGTTGTCATTCGAGACCTTTAAGATTGAAAAATTCAAACTTTCTTTTCATCAAAGAAACCATCTTTAGTCTTTAACATATCCAACCTTTCAAGAAAACCTTTGGAATATATTAGAAGCTTCATGAAAGCAATTAGCAATCAACCATTTTATAAAATTTAATCAGGATGCTTAGAGTAATTAAAAGTCTAAAGTTTCTTTGATGAAAAGAAAGTTTGATTTTTTTTCAATCGTAAAGATCTCGAATTGGCAATGTTTTGTTTTTTTTTTCTTATATTTTATAAATAAATATAACGTTTTCTTTAGTTTTGATCGAATATCCGTGTTCAACTTAAATTTTTTTACCCTTAAACCGTAAGTGTATTCATGATCCAAAAATTTTTGACCGGCAATGTCAGATAAAAAATTAGAGATGACAATAATGCCAAAATTTTCTTTGCAAATGTACAGTGCGATAGTCTGATAGAATATCTTCACAGAATGTATCCGGTGTATCGGTCGAGGCCCAGTACAGGAAGGAAGGATTATTCGCGGAGAGGAACAAGCGGGACGCCAGTGCAAGTGTCCAAGTGTAGGTGTTAGTCCGTGATATGATACATGTGGGAGTTGAATGAGCGTGCTCGAGAATGATTTGATAAACGAACGTGGGCGTCCGTGCACCTTGATGAACTCTCGCTGGCGGACGCAAGATATTATGCTCGAGATTACTGAACAATTGGCGCAGATTAAACGATGGATCTCACATTCATTAACCATCTCAGAAAAGTATTGAATTTCTTATAGATTTTTCTTTTAGATTTAGATGAAGGGAAAATTTGTTACTTTTCTATTAAATTGTACTTTGAGATAAAGATAATAACGTTCCGACTTGATTTTTAAAAAAGAGAGAAAGCTGTCCTCTGGTGGAAAATCGTGACAAATGATTCATGTTTATTAATAAAAATTATTAGATTAATAAGAAACTACGTAATTTTATTTCTAATGTTACTTGACAAGATCTTCTGCATCAATTTTAAGAAGTGATTTAATTTTAAAATTAAAATTATCATCCGCAATGAATTATATAGCTAAAAGAAGTGCTTTTCTCGTTTATATAAATACAATATTATATAATATTCATAGAAATACAAAGCTGTGCAATGTAGTTGCAAACAATTCTAGCAGTCTTTTTGTTTAGAAATTTATTGATCAAGAAATTTATTTATCGTAACTTCTTGTACGCGCTTAAGTATCTAGATAATTTATAGACAAATCATATTTTTTAAAAGTCCAAGACCGATTTATGATCGATATTAAGCGACGAAAACTAATTGGCAATAAAGAAATCTTACTTTCGAATTCCAATGGGAAATAGAATTTAGTTTACAATTTAAAGAAAATATTGTTGTGTCTTATTCGGAGAGACTTTTGCACAATTGTCAAACTGTAAAGACGCGTACTAATTCCACGCCATCCTCTTGCTTTTTCCTTATTCATCTCTCGTACATACATATGTGTTTCTATTTTTGCAGACGCAGATTTCCCGCGAATAACTCAGACAATGACATACCATTGTAGGCGCCAGTCCTCTTGCAATGGAAATCTCCATTCGTGGAGTCATTGGCGTAAGCAATTCTATATATGTTACGATAATGCAAGTACATGTGTTATAATCACGTTTCTTTTTCTTGTTCATTCTGCAAAATCAAAGAGAAAAAAAGTGAACGAAAGTATTCGTATTTAAGAATTATTACAATGATAACATAATTGAAAATATCCATACATCTTTGTGTATTATAATGTATAGTATAAAAAAATAAAAATTGATGATCGTCGACCTCGAAATTTTTTTCTTTGAAAAAAGAAATTTATGTATGCGTTGTGTACAAAAGTCGTGTTCATATAATTAATATAAGCTCATATAAATTCATATAACTAACATTGATAGAAATAATTTCTTTCAAGTACATATTCATTACAAACTTATAATCAGTTCTTAAGACTGATTTTAAAATTGATGCAAGGATCTTGTCAAATAAAATTGGAAACAAAAATCATGTGTACATGCTCACAAAATTCTGAGATAAATTTTTTATCGCCTTCTTTTTAAAAAAAAAATTATATATATTATGTCCACTCGATATTCGTCGCAAATTTTCAATTTTCGAGAATCTTGCCATTAACGAAACTAACTGCCAAATGTGTTTTTGGTGTTGTGTCTACCTGAAGTACCTCGTTTCGAAATCGTGTCGCAACACGACTTTGCTGAGATTATTGAATGCATGCCGATGCAAGATATTGTTCCGCAACGTGTGTGCACACAAAGCGTATCGCATTCATGCGTGTCGATATCACAATAGTCGCGCGATATCTTGCAATACGTCGCAAATTAATGCTTGCTAACGATTCCCTCGACACCTCGATGCGCGAAAAGTCGATCCAAATTGCATCATCATTGATAATCGAACTCTTATCATTGATGATCTCGAACGGATATCTCAAACATTTCGATCGCGTTGCGCCGCGTACTTTATCGTTAATAATGCCAAGTTACGACGCTGATCGCAATAAGTGGAACGTCCACGCGCGTCCGCGAATTGTGTCGCGAAAAATGCGCCGTTCGTAACGATAAGAGATTATCGTGGCTCGTTTCGCGATACGAAAGCATAAAGACTTTACCTGACGTTCTGCAATGTGCATATCATTGCGTCGCGCATATGACGTCGACTGTTATGTATTTTTTTTCTTATATAATCTACGCGCAATGTCTTCTATTATCTTGAATTGAAACAAAAGAATTTAATTACAAAGAGCAATAACGATTAAAAATAAAAGTGTATACAGAGTGTCATAGAATCAACGAAATCAATATTTTTTTTAATTATAGTTTCTACGGCTTCCATTCGAAAATAATTGTTCTTATCGAAAATGTCTATATACGTGTTTACTCAATTCTAATTAATGTTGCATATTTTTCTAAGTTTCAAAATTGAGATTCTCTATCAAAGCTCATATAAAAAGAATTAAGAGATATGATTATCTGCTTCTATTCTATGGAAGCTGATAAGCTTCTAAGATATAGTTCACCAAAAGCTTATATTCAATCGTTAATTATATAACAGATTAAAAAGTTATATTGATATCTGTTGGTGTAGCTGAAATATTTATACTTGTATCTATAACATATCGATATTTATTTTAAAATTAATTTTTATTTTATAAAAATTGTGGAAAAATAAGGCTTGTATTTTCTCTTACATTTTCAGAAAATGTTAATCTCACACAAGATATCTTTTAATATAACGAAAGCAAAAAATAGATAGTGTCGTCTCATACTTTCTTATTTTTCTAGCGCGAGCTTTCTTTTCACAACGCGGAGTTGCATCTGATGATGCAATCTTTCCAGTGTTTCATAAATGTTATTATAAAACAAGTTCAAAGCACTTGTATTATCCTTGGATCAGAAACTGTAATCCAAATGAAAAATGATAATCTACTTGTATTGTGAATAATGTAGCACATGTGCGCAAACATTGTTTAAAAGGCATATTTCACGGTAATCGAAGCAAATACCGGAATAGTTTCTAGTGGCAATAATTTGTCGGTAACTATCGCTTGCGTAAAATATCGCGTGTCGCAATACTGAAATTTGAGCTCAGCTACGTGGCGCAAATTTATTATTGAGAATCACGCAAGCGAAACTATTAATAAGATAACATCGCGAGTGACATAATAAATCGTGAAATAAATGGGAGACGAATCATACGCTACTTCCATTAATTTAATTAATTTAATAGATACTGTTTAAAGACATAACACATGTTTTAATCTAAATCGCATACAAAAAAATGTGTATTTTCACATTATATTTTCGTATTAAGAAAATTACCCGATTAGATCAAAATTTAAAAATTAAAATTTATTTTCCTGTAAAAAGGAGAGAAAAAGTTATATTTTATACCGATAATTTCATTCCATGTCGTAAGATACATTAAGTCTTCGTTTCACATTCGTTTTATCATTCCGGATAGTAAAAAAAATTTAATGATACCATCGATACGATGATTCATGTCATTCGAATGTGCATCGTGAATGAAGTCATCGATATTGGGATATTGAGAATTGTTTCCTTCCTTACAATTGCTTCATTATCACATTACGTGTCTAATGCTTCATATTCTTCATATTCTCATTAAAAGAATGAATTCAAGTTGAATAATCGAGTAATATTTTCGAACATTACACGGAAAGAATTTTTCTGAAATATCTAAAAATTTAGTACAGAAGCTATGTACAAAAAATAATTTTGTTGGATTATCAAAATAATTATATAGAAAACTCAAACATGATAAGCAACGCCACAAAAAATTTTGACTTTCCAGCAAGTTTGACATATTTCAATATAATTATTTTTAGATTTGTAGCTAATTAAATTTTTAGATATTTTAGTGAAATCATTCTTTTCTGTACATATTACTATACGAGTTAAAGATTTCTGTTTTCTTTTTCAAAAAATAATGTTGCATAAAACCGTATAAATGCATAATGCTTAACAGTAATGCTTAAAATCCTTTGTTACACACGTCTCATAATTTTGCTGCGTAATACAAAATTTTAATTAAAATTTTAAAGTTTTGAATTTTCGCCTATATTTCATATTTCAAATATTTCGTTTTATTCATATCTTTATTTTCAACACAATACAGCGTGTGTACTTATATATTATATATATATATTTTAGTATTTTACATATAATTATGATAAAAGGATATGTGAATAAGGAATATAGAACAAGGTAGTGTTTCTGGAATAAAAAATTGGAGAATATAAGCAGTTTAAAACTCATTTATTGAACATGACATATAATAAAAATCACGATACATAATAATGATAAACCAAGGTCTATTGTAAGCTTCAAAAACTTTAGATATATTACAATTTTCCAGTGCAGTATGGCGCGCGCATGCATGTTATGTGTATGTGTTGTTTATGAATTCCCTATCAAACTCTAACAGATGATTACTTTATACACATATGTATAATCATTACGCATGGAATGTGCACCCATCCTTTTGCTTTCGCTCTTCTCACGAATAATTAGCAATCTTGACGACGATACGACAATCTACATCTTCGCGAAAGTGATTCTCTGAATTTCGACCTCGTGCCAACGCTTCCTCTCAATCAAATCTTTTTCTCCAGCGCGAATCATCAAATTAAAAATTTACATCTCGCGTATACACACAGAGAACACAGGTGTTCCACAAAAAAGAGCCTTATTAAAAGGGAAACAGCGTTAATAATAAAACCGATAATGAAGTTTGAATCAATAAGCAGCAAAGAATAAGGTTATTATTGATTTTCGATTTATACGGACTTGTACACGTACAGAAGAGTCTGTAGTGTCTCCTCGTTATAATCCTGTGTTCCAACTTGTGTTAAGCGAGGATTACCACGAGGACTTTCTTTGACATTTTTATTTGCCTGATGAAAAATGAACCAGAACCGCGGCTTCGTAAATATCAATTCGTTCGGAGATATATATCTTCCCCTTCATATCGTTTCTATTTTACAATCATTCCGCCACCGCATGTATGCTGCAGAAAAAGTCGGAGAGAAAACCAGATGGATTCCGAGAGATCGTTGGCGCGAGTCGATATCGTCATCGGCGCTAAAGCTCGGCTTTTCCTACGGAAAAAAAGAAGAGCGAACGGATTCCCTCAAACAACGAAAGCCGCTATCCGTCGAAAAATAAATATGTCAATGTAGAGAGATGTCGTATGAGTGAAGAGGAAAATAGATGAGACGGCTTGATCCGAGCGTGCCGCCACATGAATGGGGGGATCCGATCGGATCCCGCCGTTCTACGCTACTTTTTTTTTCTTCTTGCTTTATTATAATCGTGGGCTTTTGGCAGTGATATTCAATCGTCGTGACTGAGGAGAAAGTAACCTAAGCGGTCGGCGACGACGGTTGGGCTTCGTCGAAGTAACAAGTATTTTGCGAGAAACGAATCTTCTTTCTTTCTCGAAGCGAATCAGTTTTCATTTAATGAAGACTCTACTTCAGAAACGAATACAAATATATTTAAATTTGACTGTCGCGCAGTGGGAAATTAATAATTCCCTTCTGCTCTCGCATTGCGTACTGCCAGAAGTAATAATTTCCATACGATTTTAATATCACGTTGACCTTTAACGAAAACAGGATTGATGCTGCAAAAAAGAAGAAAAAAACACGTCTCCCGCTCTGTAAACTTGCAAAGGTTTTGGCGCTTCTCCTCAAACACGCGCTAAAAATCCGCTCAAAATGTCCCGAGTGAAGTATAACAAATAACCATAAAACAGTAGTAGTAATACAAAAAATAGTCAAGTCGTCGCATAATAAATAATATATACGTATACATATATTACGCGTGTGCATACATATATATTATTTACTCTATATATATATATATTATATATATATATATATATATGTATGTATACATATATCTCTGCACGTATATAGCTTTGCAATCGTATTGCGACCGTAGAATGAAAGTGGATCGAGAGACCGTGGCGTCAAAGGGACATATGTTCCTTTAAATAAATAAAGACTTGAGTCAAAGTTGAGAACACGTTTAACAACGTTTTATATTCAATGCATATTTCATCAAGAAGGAGCGAAGAAAAGTCCCAATCCACGTTTACTCCGCGGTCCGAGGCCGCCGTAATGAATAAGATCGTATATATATATATATATTTTTTATATTTCATCAATCTCTAAACTCTAATAACATCATTTTTCTAATCAGTACGAATCAATCGGCGAAACGTTGGGAACGCTCGCACGAAGTTGAAATCGTGGTGTCCAGCTCGCACCAATGGCAGTACCGATTCGAAAGATACAAAAAAAAAAAATAAGTATTAAGATACCGAATGCAAATGAGAAGTGAAAAATATATATCTATATGAAAGATATATAAGTGAAATCAACTGTCAGGCATCAACTTGTCACAACAGATCCACAGCAACTACCAAAAAGTTTCAAACTTGATCGTAGCTTCCAATGTAATCATTGGCGTGAACTTAATGTGACGGGAGCTTCCCCGGAAGGTATAATATTATTATATATAAATGTATTATATATAACATATCTGCAAAAAAATATATAAAAGTGCGAATTGGATTGAATACGATCCCGTCAAGAGCGTGTCCCAACGCTTCGCCCAGCACCACGACGCATCGCCCTATATTTATCGATATTTATACTTTTTGTCTCTACGTTTTTTTTTTGTTTCACTAAAGCAGTCTTACATGAAGCGGCAACTTTTGGAAATTATTCGCCTCCATACGCAAAATGATTCCCCAATCTGCTTTATCACACCGATCGACGTTCGCAAACAATCCTCCCTTTTTTCTTTTCCTTCCTGTCTCTCACTCTTTCTCCCTCTCTCCTTCTTCTCTTCATTCTCGTCCCCCTGCCGTCTGCACCCGAAGAGAGAAATGCAGGTTGAGCTACGCAAATTTTCAAAATTTTCCGCGTGACGTCTACCGACTAAGCTTCCTCTTAAATCTGACGCGAGTCCGAAAGCGCGAACCGATATATATGTCAATCTATTCTTTCTTGCATTAATAAAACATAAGAAACTTAGGAAGAGATTTTACTTTTCTCGTAGTAAATCGAATTAAATCGGCTTCTACCGCCAATCGTACTTTTCAAATCTGTGCAACTCTGAAAATAAATGACTTTCGCAGTGTTTTCTTTCGATACAAATGTAATCGATGGACGCTTTCGGAGTTTCAAACTCTTAATATTATGTTAAGACGGACGTAAACGACTTCAAATGCTCGTGCGCCAGAATCCCTTTGCCTTTCTCCGAAAAAAATCCGAAGGCAACACGGCTCTTCCTCTTTTAAATGAATTTATCGGAAATCTTTATTGGAGCACCCTCGTGTTGTTCAGCCCAAAAGAAGAACGCGGGTCTGCGATCGACGAAGAATCGAAGCGTTCGTACGAATCACGTCCTAACTATTATATATTTCTCTTCCAACCCGTTAATCGTTGTAGAGTAATTCTACCTTATAGCTTACGGTATCACAGAGTTACACGCGGCATCGCTTAATTGCTCCCAGTTCGTAATCGCCGATACGCAACCGATAGAAAGAAAGCATGCAAATTATCGCCCCGTCGCGGGGAAAAATCAGAACATCTGTAAACGAACGCGAAGAACATCGAGTGTTAGCTACAGTCTTACATGAATTTAACTTTAATTACTGAAAAAAATTGGATCCAAATTGTAATAAATGTAATAGTTAAAATTCTCAAATTTCGAAATACAATTCTTGCGCTTGATGTGTTTTACTCGATAATTGTTGTAAACTGAAGAAATTGATTTTATTGTCACTTGACTTTATCATTTATTTTTAATTAATTCATTAATTAATATCATTTATCATTAATTTAGAAATTCTATTTTAGTTCATTCCATTAATGAACGATATTGTTTCTATCATCATAGTAGAGAAAATAGCGCGTGTGTATCCATCACTTTACATCAGTTAAGTAAACATTCTTCTTTCTACAGTTAAGTTTTATGAGAAAGGGTCATATAATTATTTTTGAGAATAATACAGAAATAGCGAAATATATTTGATGAAAGGTATTTTTAACAAAAAATGTATTTAATTAATTAACCAACGCGAAAGAGAAACAAAATTTTTCTCATTTATTTAAAATCGTAAAAAAACATCTGCGGAATGACATGTCTCGAAGAAAAAGGAGATGTATCTCTCTCAAGAGAAATCTCTCGTAATAGAAATAGCGCTTTCTCGTAACACTCGAAGTCCCTTGCACGTGCGATCAGCAAAGGGCACACGTCCCCCTTCCGCACCTCCTCACCGACCGACTCGACTTGTAACGAAATAATATACATTATATAGATATATGTATATATATATTATATATTACATGTGAAAAAATTAACAAGCGCTCCGTAGAGACGACGCGAAACAACAAATACGAATAACTCGGATGCGCGAAGAACATCTCGGGGGGAAAAAGCGTTGTCTACATCTTCGATGGGGTGCGACGCGAGTGACGAAAATTCATTTAAAAAAATATCTTCGCCCGGTCCACTTGATAAGAGCGGAAATCTACGAAACGATAGCGCCCGTGCCTTTCACAATGCGACACGCGTACACTGCGGAATGCGTTGTTAATGGTACCGGACGCATCTGTCATGCTTCCCCATAGGCCGCGCCGTGCATTTTAGCGCTATCGTATCGTACGCGATGTAACATGGAGGAAACAGCAATGTATCGTTCGATAAACTGATATGCGTCGATAATTGTCTCGAAAGTAATTTTCTTGAAAAACAAGAGAAATTAATGCTCGAAATATCTCTGAGGAAATTTTAGAATGTCGGTCAATCAAGCGCCTCGAGTCAACTTATAATCGCAGAATGCGATCTTTTTAAAATCCTTTCGACTCGCATTTTTCAGATTAGCACACATTACTCGACGTATCAGCAAAAAAATTGTTCCTTCGTATTGTTTCAACGCGATTTTATTCGATGAAAGTTTCCTGATGGGGAGCGCAAAAAACGAGATCCGCGCAGAGAGCAAAACGCGACTTACGAGGACACGTAAGTGTGATACAACTGATATAATTTTGCGAACAGAAGATATACACGGTGAAAATCGGTTCTCTTAGGCTTCGCACTCTCGATGATCCAACGTGCGCATGCACGTACGCACATCCTTGAATCTACACGCACATACGCACAGTATTCTTCCTCTGCACGACGGAATCCGATCCCGCAAAGGCGAGAAACTGCCGTTGCTGCTTCCGGCACGCGAACTCGAACCTAATCCGAACAACAACGAATGAGCCTCGCTGCTGTTTGACACTACGGTAAAAACGATATTTTCGCGGCGCTTCTTACGCTACTCTCTCTTTGCAACGTTGGCCGGTATTCTCACCGCGCATCTCGCGCCGACTCTGCCCTCATTTCATGCCGAATATATGACTTCACGTGTTAATTAAGCAAATAAATAATCAGAACCGAACGGAGTCGCGCTTGGCGCGTTGAGAATACGAGCCTCTATCTTTAAAACAGTTTTGCGTGACGTACTGATTAGAGAACGCTTTTCAGTCTAGGTTGCGAGAAAGTTAATTGGAGATACGCGGTTCTGTTTCCACGGTTAACGTGCTCACCGCGAAGATAATTTGGCGAAGAAACAATAGACGCGTCCGCATCAAAAGGATGTCTAAAAGATACTCGAAAGATGCCGAAAAGATTGAGAGATTTAGAGGATCATTTAAAAACGTCAAATTTGGAAAGTTTAGAGGAACTTTTTTTTTTATATCAAAGAACGATTTTTACATCAGATTTTATACCAGATTTCTTTCGGGCATCTTCATGGCGTCCTTCAGGTATTATTTTTCCTCCACAGAGAAACCGGAAACACCTTCGCGCCCGCTGAATGTCTTTCTCTCTTCGATCTTCGTGTTCCCGAGCGTCCTACGTTAGGAAAAGAATAACGTATAGAGCGCGTCGCGCACGAGAAATCACGCGCGCGCGGCGATGAAGGAACTTAACATTTAGGTCTGGCAACTCAAGTGACTACTCCGACTGACCGCGAACCCGCGACATTCAACGTGCGATCTCGATACTGTAATCCTGTTTTATCATTATGTACCTCACTTCCTCCGCCGTTGACTCCTCCGTTCTTCATTTCCGTCCGTCCTTTGACTTTCAATGATCTTCGATGATTTCCCGAAATCCTCTCTCACATCGATCGACCGATCGGCTGCGATCCTTCTGGCCTCCCATCAGCTCCTTTTCTTCCGCTTCGACTATTTCTCGCACCATCTTAAACAGATTCTCAAGTTTATCCAGGAGAACCTAATATTGGCTCATCGATATTGTTTGGCCTTTATGCGTCGACTTTGTCACGGAACTGGATGCCATCTTAAAAATGTTGCGGTCCAAAGGAACGCCCCAAGCAGCTCTCTTCGTCCTCTTGAGCGCTCCTGTCTTGACCGAGGCTGTCGTCGTCCGATCGTTCGATCAAGGTCTCTCGACCCACGAGGATTCTTGACACGATCGATATCAAGCCAGCCGAACAATGGCTCGAGGATCGTTCAATCTCCTCTTCCTCGCTCGTGCTGGGCTAACAAACTTGAGCGTGCTCGCTTTCAAGCCAAACGTGTGCGAACTCCCTCTCTTCCTTCGTTGCACTTTTTCTTCTCTCTCGATCTTTCTTCCTCACGTATTCTCGCACACGTTCCCCGTTACTCTCGCTTCCTCCGTCATTGTCATCTCCGTCTCCTTTCTCTTTCTTCTTTACCAAGCTGAAGGCGGATCCGGACACGAGCGCGCCGCCACATTGCTGCTCGACTCGGATACGGTAACGGGTGCCGAAGTGCGTCGGATCTCAATCGGTTTCGAACCGGACGCGGACGGCCGGCCCAAAACCCCTTGGCTGTTTCACGATAGGTTCCGTTGATCCTCCGCACAATCCTCCGCCTTCTTCAGCGAGCGCTTCAGCTTGTCCACCAGCCGGTTATGGAACTTGTTGAGGGAGTTCGAGCTGCCGGTCTTCGGCGGCGACGTGCCCGTGCTCTTGCTCGGGCTCTGGAGAGAGCTCTGGGACGCCCTCGAGGACGTCCTCGAGAAGTGCCGCGAGGTCAGCGGCACGGACCGATGCGCCGGCGAGGTGAGAAAGTCGGAACCGGGAGAGGTCGACAACGACGGACCCTCCGACTTGGAACATTCGGATACCTGCGATCAAAAAAATTCACGTTCCGGATTATGGCATGGGGAAAAGTTCCCGATAAAAATTTTTTCGCACAACCGTAGTTAGTTCGTTTTTATCGCCGCTCTCTTAGCACGTGCATTATTGGCATCAAGATTATAGAAAATGTTTTTTACAGGTAACTTTTATTTGTATTTTTTTTCTCTTGATATACATGTGTAAAACTAATAATAATTATTAAAGTATTAAATGTGTCACATGTATTTCACAGGATTATTATATTAACATTTTGATGACTATTTAATGACTGTTTGTTTCCAAGGTGTTATCAACGCGCAACGATTCATCAATCATAATCGAAATCATTAACGAATACTATTCTATCATCATTATTCATAACTACAATCTTTGATCGCGTGATTTGCGTTTCAAATCCGTTGGCTTTCATTCAGGTTCTATTCTAATATTCATCACGAAATCATAAAGTGCAATTATTGTCACGATAACGACAGATTTCATGCGTGCATTTCGTCAAAGTTCGTTTGATGCTCGTGAACGGTGAAAGCTACGACGAACTCCGAGACTACTTCACACGCGATTAACAGGACAAACGAAATCCTATTAATCGAAGTGAACACACACATTTTACATTTTTATTTGCTGTCCAGATTAAAATCTAGCTTAAAAAGTCGGATGTTGACAGACATTGGCTAATCTTTCAATTGATAAATGATTTAATACAAAAATTCAATTAAATTCAATTACATTATAAATAATTCCATCATTCTAAGTTATTTTAATTTTATGTTGAAGAGTTATCTAACATATACTAAGATGATTCGAAATATCAAATGATACGGATTCGAAGTATAAATTTAGATTTTTACATAAGATGGTAAATAAGACGATTATAGATGTTAGATAAAATTATCAATACTTCAATAATATTTATATCTGTACTGATAAGACGATGGATCGAACAGGAATGCATTAAAAAGCGCCAAGTAATAATACTTTAACAATTTGCAACTTTCATTTGTCATTCAAATATGTACATGCCAAAGACAAGAGTATTCCGCTCGGAAATCGCGATAACCCTAACGAGGGGCGTAATTAATTCGTGAGCGAACATTACTCCTTTCATTTCTCTCGCGAACGAAACGTTCGATTCTCCTCCGATAATAGCGATATCACTAATTGATTTGCGTTTTCGCAAAGGTTCTTGAGCGTGGATTGGCCGAGTCATCCTGAATTATTCAACATCGAAGCGCGATAAAAAGTGTCGTGTATCGCGCGTATGACGCACGCGTGTACATTCGACGTGCATACGTGCCCTTTTTCACGATTCACGTCGAATTTGCAACCACGTGCTCGTATCGTCATCACGATAGAAGGCGGTAAGTGGCCGATTAGATCAGATTTGTTTCGTGTGTTCCCCACCTTTTGCACGTATACAGTGACAGCAAGTGAGATCGAATTACGATACTGGCTCACACAGTGATTCTCATATTTTTTGAAACAAATTTCATCATAACAATATATTTAGAGAACAATTAATTAATTAATTTATTTATTATATTTATAAAAGCATTTCAGACTTTAATTGTAACCTCAACAATCTTATTAAACTCTTTTCTTATTCTTTTCACTTTACGCATCAATTTCTTGAATGAAGAACAGGAATTTATCCCTATATTCTAACAAAAATTTAATAAATAAAGTATTGGGTCATCCCATGAATAATGCGGTTTTTTCAATAGCATGAACTAAATGTCAGAGAGAGAGGGGATAAACTACCTGCATCAACTTGCTATAAAAGCAGGTAGTAAATTTACCTTGTTCTTAGTGCAAGTTTTGAAGAATGTTCGATTTTAACAGTTATTTTTTCAAAGTTATAATGGAAGTGACAAAAGAGTATATTCAGAATATTTTGCTTTATGAGTTCAATAAAGACAATAACGCAACGGAAAGTGCGAAAAATATTAAAGCAGTATATGGGGATCGGACAATAAGCGTAAGCCAGTGTCAACGATGGTTCCAGAAATTCTAAGCCGAACTACAGCCTAGAAAACGAGTCTCGGAAGATCTATAGAGCTCGACGAGGACGTCCTGCAAATCCTGGTGGAACAAAATCCCATCGTAACTGTTGAGGAACTAGCCGAGAGCTTGGATTTGGTTATTCAACCATTTATCGACACCTAGATATTTAGTTCATGCAATTGAAAAAACCGCATTATTTACAAGATGACCCAATATTTCTTTTAATTCTCCTCCTCGTTTTAAAGAGTTTCATATTTTCTATATAAAATTACTTAATATTTTATCTTCTATAATTTTTATTAGACACATATAATGTGTAAAAATTTAGTAAAATATCGCAAAAATTATCTAAAAGTCTAAATTCTCGATAATCCTTTTTTAAATATAATGTTTATTGCGACTAACTCGCTTTACTCCTCTATCTCCTACCCATCTCTCTCTTGCGTTACGTGCGGTTACGCAATTCACATATCACGGGCGAAATGCGACGTAGTGTATTGATACGCGCGCGAGTGGATTCTGTCGCCAATAAATGTTCCTCATTTAATCTCACTACGATTCCCTGACTCGTATTTATAAAGAACCTTTTATCGGAGCGTAATGCGAGATAAAAATAGAAATACTGAAAATAAGAACGATCGATTATTTACCGTATCGGCGTACAGAATAAATTCAGGACAGATGTTCGAAATCTATTTGTCGCAGTTCGTTTGTTTATGATTCATTAAGTGATCAATATTCCGAGTTTCATCTCCGTACACAGAAAGAACGATTTCGCTAAAAATTTAACTAGATACAAATCTGAAAATAATTTCGTTTAGACCATCAAAAACATCTTATAAATTAGCGGAACAAAGTGAAATGAACAGACTCAATTCTAAATTGATTCTATTCATTTTTTTCCGTTAATTTGTGAAACGTCCAAATAATCATGTAGAACAAAATAATCATTTAAACTGGTAGAATGTTGATAGAATGTTAACACTTTTTACAGCATTGTCATCAACGCTTAAGCGTTCTACATTTTATTTATTTTGATGGTTGAACAAAAATTTTGTCAGATCTGTATCTAACTAAATTTTTAAATATTATATTTCAGCGTTTTTTAAAACCGTTTTTTTCATGTTATGCAATGAATAAATCTAATCTCGTTTAACAATTAATATCTTGTGCACAGTTTAAAGATTGTTAATAAGATTTTTTTTTAATCAAAGCATTTACAAATGTTATAACAAATTATAGAAATAATTAAGTCTCTAAATTTCCCGAGAAAATTATGAATAATATAATTTATCGTCATATTAATTTAATCCTTCATATCAATCGAAATAGTTAATTTCGTAATTAAATACATTCGATCATTAATAGATGGCAAGGATATATTTCAATTATCATATATTACCAGCTTTTGGAATTAATTCGAATGTGATTCACGGAAATTTTTGGAGCTTGAAATATTGTTATCGAAATTTACATACAAATCTAAATGGATTTATATCTAAATTATTATAATGAATTTCGCGAATGTTTTTAGCGATTCTCCGATATGGCGAGTGTAAACAAGGAAAAGCTTCGAAATATGTGCGGTTATTATAGGCGTTGATAAAACCATACCGTGATAATGTATGTTGCACAGATTAAAAAATGCGCAGTATACAAACTAAGCAGCATCGCGTTATATAATTGGCAATGATTTCTCGTGAGATTGCGTTGATGTTCTGGCAGTAATAATCTACCTCGTACTGCGTACTTGTAACTTTCAGTGTCACGTGCTCGAGTTGGCTCTAAATATCGATATGGAAGGACAAAGAGCTGATTAAAAATATCCCGTTCACGCGTTTTTATAATGCAATATCCGTGACGGAAATTAACTCTTCATTATGTATCACATGCAAAACAAAATATTGTAAATATATATTTTTTCTTTATGTTTATAAATTATTCTATTAATTTAATAATAATACATAAAAATAATACTGAAAAACTATTTAATTGCTAATAATTAATCTCTGTTTTGTTAACTAAATTAGATTACATATATATATATATATATAATTATTGTCACGTTATGCATGATAGTATTTCAGATAATATAAAAAAAGATTATAATTATATAATTATAATATTTAAATATTAAAAATAATAAAAAAGAGAATGTCTGATACAAAAAGAGAATCAAAATTTTTAAGTATTTTTAAATATTTTATCATATATAGATACACATAACACGATCTGTATACAAATCATAAAATATTCTTGATTTATTTAATAATCGTATAGTTATTAGATTTTATTTAATAAATAAATACGCAGAAAAAATTAAGAATTAAATTTTGAGAGTCGAGCCATAGCGAAGGATATCCGCAATCACGTCTTTGCTTCTCGTCGAGCATCTTTTTTGTGTTATTTCCGCAAACTATCGACTTTATCCTTGTTTTAAGTGTAACAAGTTCAAGAAACGGCATCGCGAAAATTACCTGGAGCAAAACCGAAGATTACTAGCTTACGCAAAATGGAAACAGTTATGTCACCTTGTACTTTGCAAATATCCTTTTCATGCGCATGACTTTTGTCGCGACCACGCATTCCTGTTAAAGCCGTAATATTCCGTAATGTAAAGCAGTCTCTTCACGGTTGAAGAGTTATAGAATTATCTCACATTCTTGCGCTAAGTGTTTTCAACGAGTTTTCTTTCAATTTTGTAACTTGATTATATTTTTTGTTTAAAAAAAGCATAGATTTATGATTCTTTTTTTTAAATTGACAGTATTTTCTTTCTTAATCTTTAAGAATTTATCATGAAAAATCTTGATTTGATAAAAAACGAAAACTTATCCGACGTATTATACAACACATTACGTAACAAAAAATTTCTGCGTCATCATTATTATTTCACAAAACAGCGTAAAAAATTTACCAAAGTAATTAAGATGTGAACTTAAAAATTAAAAAACTCGTTTAAAAGTAAGATTCTCATCATAACTTCCTACAAACTGCGACTTACAAAAATGTAAATTCCTCTGAATACCGAAATACATTCATTAGTTTAATCCAACATAATAAATTATCGTAGAATTATGTAAGACACATTTTATAACAATTTTACGAAATCCAAACTTTATAATATCTTAACTTTTTAAATAACTTTTTAACTGTTTTTTACGAAATCCAAGTTTGATAACATCAACATTGATCATCCATCTTTCGAGGGATTTAATTATCGATTTTTATTAAGATTATTACGCGGTATATAAATACATATACTATTGTGTTTTATTACAAATTATGCGATTATAGAATGAATGGAACAGATAAGGAACTTTCAGCGATTGAGAATCCGTATAAGAGTTCACCGCACGATACGTTGCGAAATCAACTGACCAAAGGTTGCGCAATGTCGCGCCACAAATATAAGGTACGATATATACAATGTCCCAGACCTACAAGGATATCTTTCCGTCTAGAAATGATTTGACTAAATCATCCCCTAAATAATCACATAAATTTGATAATCATTGTATGATGATCTTTCAATTCACGACATTAATCTTGAATTAAATTTACATCAAATCTGTTTAGAATGATTTAAAACGACCTCTAGACGCGATGAATATTATTGTATAATTAATTTATATGATATTATTGATGCTCCTTTAAATACAAAACAATATAGCCTTCAGCCGATCAATAATATTGTAGAATATTAAATACTGATCGGTAAAATTAATCGCTCAAAGGAAATAAATCATAAATTAAATTATGATAATTAATATGCAGTATTTCGTTTATTTATTCTCTCGTATTCAATTACTTATACTTTAAACATTAAACTAAATCTTTATCTGGGATAAGTACGCCCGTTAAAGATATACAACTAAGAGTTGAGTGTATGAGATAAGTGACATTTGCATAAACCGCTTTACTATGGAAATATGAAATGATAAATAAAGATATCATTATGTCCGAACTTCTCTATATCTACTGGCGCATATATCTATTAATGCGATAATTCCGTGTAATTCTTGTTAATTAACATTTGTAATTGCCGTCGTCACTGTTACCGTAAATTTATCTCATACGCAAATGATAGAATGAAATAAACACAAAAGTCGCAATGCCACCGGCGATATGACATTTGCGATAACATTTACGAGCGTAATAAACTGCGTACCGTATGCAATTCGACATTATGCGCATAACTGCCTACGTCGTGATAAAAATAAACTTCTAGCCGGCGTATTTATTCACCGGGACACGTGGTTCCGATCGTCACCTATTATTGACTGTACTTATTCAGCGTCTGCAAATACAATTTCGCCGGACGTTTAGCGACGCCAAGAGAAAACCGGTTCCGAGTGCGGCGAGTTGATCTTTTACGGCAGCGATTTCACGAGGAAAAAAAGGTCCGACTTTTTCCGAGCTATTTATCGACGAACGCCGGCGCGAAGAGAACGATCGACGCGTTGCGGTCAATCGCGTCAAAAACAAAAAAGCTGGATCTGTCCTTGAGGCTCGGCGGAAGCTATCAAACGTCGCCGCGCATGTGTATCGCAGACTTTCTCACGGTTAAAATTTCTTTGATAAATTTAGAGATAATTTAACGTAAGCTCGTCGGAAAATTTAAATTAATATTAAAGACCAAGAGAGAGAGAGAGAAATATCTCTCTTACGAATTCAAAACAGTCTAAGCACAGATGAGATCTTACTTTTCCAGTTAAACTCAAATTAATTTCGTAAACGAAATTTCAGTTGGAGACGTACGCGGGAATTACGCGTCTGGAATTAATTCTCCAGACTCTCAATTATTCCCATCTTGATGTGAAAAGATGTAAAAGGTAACTAACACACATAAAAAAACATGTAAAAACTGTAATGCACATCAAACAAATCTGAAAGAATTCTGTACACAAGAAGTTTGTGAGAAACAGATTTTGTGGCACGTATCCTTATCGATAAATTTGATTTTAATTGTTTGACAAAAATTTAGATTCGTATACCGCAAAATTTTGTATCTCAATTGCAAGTTTACATCTATTTTAGTGATTCGAGTTGAAATTTAATTATGATCAATATTTTGATAAGTCACACATAAGTAAACTTTACTAAAAAAAATTGATCTCATATTTTAAATGAAAATATATTTCTATTGTTTGAGATAATTGTATATTAAAAGGACAAACACAATCAAAATAACAAAGAATTCTTTCCATTATCGTAACGCGGAATTTGCGTTATGTGTATACAATTACATTGAGGTACAACATCACAAAATTATATGTTTAAGAAAAGCAGGACACTTTTATTAAAACAATCAAAAGGAAGAAACTTAACACAATTATTAACTCTTACAGCTTCAAAAAAATCGATTTTCTATTTATACAAATAGAAGAGCAATATGTTCATATTTTCCCTAATATATCATCTCTAACACATAAATATTTTTTCAATTAATAATAAATACCAATATTTATAGAGATAATAAATAAACTCCTAAACGTAAATATCGATATTTTTTGAAACTATGGGAGTTAAGGCGTTTGTTTCGAAAAAGGTGACAAATCTAGTAACAGCTGTCGAAACAGCTCTCTCTCATATCAATATTTAATTTCATCTCATTTCTTAATAAAGTAAATATAATATATATATATGACGAAATCTGTTTTCAAAATAAACGCCTCGAGTAGGTTGGAAAAACAAAAGACACGCCGCGTAAAGGATGACCGATTACCATGAGAATCGAGGCGGGAGGACGATCGGATGTGCCGCACTTCGCAAGACGGTTGTGCCTGCCGGTTCGCCAGACCTGCGAAAAAATCGCACGTGCAGTGACGG